>OFHS01006289.1:0-10307 GCA_900245855.1 Calvadosia cruxmelitensis | reverse complement strand
TGCTGTCAAATGCTTTCGAAAAGTCCAATAATAATAGTAAAGAGATTTCGCGATTGTCCATGTTTTGTGTCATGTTTAGAAAAATTTAGGTAGTTATAGGCCTATAGTGCAAGTAATTGTAAGCATTTGCTATGCATACTGGTAGCATAAAAAGAGGCTTGTATATTTTACTTCAAGAATTTTAATGAAAAAATAAAATAAATACTAAACAACTATTTTAGACCATCCTGTAGAAATTTCATTTTTCCCTTAATTTTTTGTATTGCGTTGTTATTAGTTCTGTTCCATGTAAAAAAGTTTGACTGTAACTTATTGATACCAGAAAATAAGTCACACACAAGGGTCAATGATGACGTCACATGGCAAAGGGCTTGACACGACGCCAGTCGCATACACGTTTCATAGTATCGCCTCCAGGTCAAACATATTACACTGTGCCGTTGGCGCCACATTTACATCACCTGCTGGTCGCGGTTGTTATGTGAACGCATCTAGAAGCCAGAAATAATTATATAAAGTGCTGTGAAAACAATTTTGCGACTTTTTTCAGTAGAAGATCTCGCCAATTCAAAATAGAAAGTAGGCATTACATTATTAGTCATAGAAGAATATAAATTTCCATATCAACATAGTTTCAAATATTTTAGAAAATACAATATGTAAGAGTTTGTAATATTAAATATTTTTCATTTGGTATGCCACTGTGCGCGCACAATATTTCTAATGTTCCATAAATATCACTTCTTTTCTGTTCAAGAACATCAAATGCTGCTCATGAAACTAATTTGGCGTTCAAAATACACTTTCATTGCAGTAAAAATTAAGCCTAAGTGAATTGTCAACGTTTAAATGCAAAAATTATTTAAAAGGGTAGCTTAGGTTAGTTTGGCCAACCTCCATTGACTTTGGCATTCATGTCAGCGCCATAATGTTCCAGTTCATTAAAATGCAACCATATATATCTTTCAAACAAGCAAAATTCTTTATCTACCATTGACAATTAGGAACCATGGCGCGTCACAGACAAGACTCCAGTGAGCTGATGCTGCAGGTAACTTGTCGGCAGGCAGGAAATTTAAAGCCGCAGCGATCATTACCCCACAAAGGATCTTTTTGTCCTAGCGCTCAGCAAGACACGAGACCTGATGCCGAGAATATAACAATCGAATTCTTGATGCTTGACGACTTGGTAATATCCACGCAAGGGAAAAGTAATTTGTCCAAGACGAGCTCTAACTTTGGAAAATTAAATCCGGGAAAATTTTAGATTCAATCAACAGCGCTAGATTTCATTACGCTACTGTATTCTTTCCTTATCCAACTCCAACGAGCAGCGAAGCTGTGGATTGGTTTGATGGTCATTTAGTTTTGTAATTAAAATTAAAATCATGAACGAACAACGAAGCTTGGAGCTTGAATCGCGTTTTGTAGCCCGACCCTGTAAAAGTTAAGCAATACCCAATATATCCCACGCGCCCTCATGAAGTGCTCCCATTGTTACCTTGGAAAGTAGATTGCTAAGACTTTCCGTACTGGAAAATAGAACATTTTGCTAGAAAATGGAAAAGTATGACTTCATCCTTAGGTATCTAAATGAAGAAATGGCGTTGGCGACAGAAAAAACTGGATCGAATACGCTACCTAATCTTTGGCATTGAATGGCATTCGAAGAGACTAGAGGGTTGCGCGTCCCGTCGGGAGAAACAAAAGCGAATCGAAATTCGACGTAATGGACGATCAGAATCATTGCCGCTATGAAGAATACCAATTGTGTTATACAACAATGACTCTGTGTGAGACCTTGGACTGCCAAGAAGAGCCATATTCATCGAGCACAGATGCCCGCAGTAGTCGATGCCAGGTGAACTTCACGAAGGAAGTTGCTGATTGTAAACACACCGTAGCGACAGGTGAGAACTTTTTCCTATTATTTTCATTGGATATTTTGATATTATCGAATGGTAGAATGTTATTTGGGCATATTTCTGTTTCAGAATGCTGTCCTCGTTTGCTGTGACCCTTTTGGGAGTCTCCTTGGTAAGAAAACGACTTACGTTTCTTTGAACGGCGGATAGAATAGAACACAGCCGCGCCATTTTATAAAACTTGACAGCTTAGCGAGGAGGTCAAAGTACCTCTTCTAGCCTTGCCCTTAAATAAATTATTTTCGATTAATTTAATCTAATCGAACATGATTTTATAGTAGCATCTTGCTTGTTTTGAAATACAGTAAAGTAGTTCATTGGCAGTACATTTTACGAAGGTCTCTGAAGTAGACGACTTTGCCTTCATTTTAGTAGCTACGATATTCACCACATAGCCACACGTAATAACACATAATTATAGTTCTGAACTGATTAAATTTTGTCTGAGTAACGTCCTTAATTTTACCACTTGATTGGTACAACGCTTATTACGCATGCGCACTTAGAGCGTGAACTTAGAGCAAGTGAACTTCATAAGGGACTCATACTGCTAAGATGTATATAGCCAAGCTTATATATATATGCTGCTATTTCAGGTTGTTGTTCACGCTGGTTACATGGGATATGGCAACAGCGGATATAATAATCAAGGGTATGGTAGTCATGGAAACAGTGGTCCGACCCACTATAGCGTTCCTGGAAAACCAGAGGGTTACCCTCATGGCTCTAAACCCTATCCATATACACAATATCACTACCACTATGCCAAGACATCGTGCGTCGATCATTACAAACCAGGAATAAAGAATGGGTACTACTCCGTTTATTCAACTAAAAATATGCGCTCGATGAAAGTCTACTGTGATTTCAATTCTGAGCCTGGCGTTGCGTACACTCTCGTGATGGCTTCATCTTCGGAAGGAAGAAAGGGTTTCCCAAACGACAACAACCCGTTTATGGTATGTTGATTCGTCATTATTTCGACGGAATTATTTCTAAAATGATAATCGTGTATGATAATTTATGAGATGTTTTGAATGGAATAATGAGTGGCAATTACAAATGTATAATTATAATATATATTAATATTTCCTATACACGGAAGTTAACTAAATCTAAACCTCTTAATTACAAATTAAAAATTATTCTATTTACAATTTAAAAATCTTCTTTTGCTCCCGCGTGATTCCATGGTGAAACGATCTACCTGATGATGTTGTCACTGCATCAACATTGTATTGTTTCAAGTGTCGCTTAGATAAAATAAATTTAATGAAATATTGTAAACTATCATAGGCTATGCGTTAGTGGTATTTATATCCTGTATTTGCCTTTCGTATTGAATTTACGGAAAATATATCAAATCATCAAATCTCAGACATGCTATCCGTAGATTGCAGAGTTCCAAAAATACTGGCGGCGTTGGAATAATCATACCTTTGCATACTGATAATATCAATCAATGGCGTATAATCACCTGCATCTAATTAGTGATTTCATTGTGTACATTATCAAATTATCATGCTAAGAGCTTACTTTAAGCTGACAATTGCAGCATGCTCATGCATCAAAGTAGCATAGAACTCCCATGGCTGTGTTGTGGAGCTTATAGTCACTCATGTTAAATGAAATTTGGGTTCATTTTTGAAAATAAGATATAAATATTCTGGGGATGAGTTTTGACTATAGCAACCTCTCTCAACTCTCTCAACCCCCCTCCCCCACTGGAGAAGGAGCAGTACTGATCATCTAGTTTTTGGAGTGCCATGAGGGAGACAAGTGAACTCTTATCAGGATAGCTAAGCCTCCTTAGGTAAAGACGATGATGATAAAGACCTATGCCTGTTCTTTAAGATCGTAAACGGACTTCTTTACCTGCAGCTGCCCGATGATCTGACTCGCATAGACACAAGAACACGCGGTCACGATTCTCGAGTGTACATTAATACTGTCCGGATCAATGCTCGCTATCATTTCTTTTTTCATCGTGCTGCTCGTCATTGGAACTCACTTCCCGAGGACGTGGTAAAATCGAATTCCTTGGTGTCATTCAAATACAAACTTAAATCAATGTTTATCTTAGTTTAGTTAATTATTAATCGTATATTGTATAACCGTGTAGTTTAAGTGCAGTTTGCAACTGCCTTCGACACTTGTATTGTTTTTGAATTTCAAATTCTAATAAAGACACATGATCATGATAATTATGATGATGTATTTCGCTTTGTTTATAGGATATCCCACTGAGTGACATCAACACTGATGTCAATGGAGAACTGCCGAATTTCGAATCGTACCGTCTTCCTCATGGAGACATGGCAAGGATTCTGGTTGCCTCTGAGATGTGGAGGATCACATGTAATGATGCCACAGATCCAATCACTTTGCAGAGCTATGTGCGTGCAAAAGTGACCGATGTGGACCCCCTGACGACCCATTTAGCACCCACAGCTCCAAATGAATGCGCAAAAGTGCAATTTTTGGCTACAACTACAAGTTCCTTAACCCAGAAATTGTGAGTAAATTATCGGCGATTCGTCGTGATGAAAATAATGCTTGATTTTGCATAGGAAGAAACGTATATACCATTAATTGCATTAAAGTTTAATTTGCTTTTAATCATTGACAATTTCAACGAGCTGTTTGATTGCAATTTCAGCAAGTGCGTCCATTGCGACCTTGAATTACGCCAAGATGCAGCTACTGCAGCAGGGGCCATGCTTCGCTTCAGGTTTAAAGATAGCCAGCACTGCAAGCCAAAAGTTGAATTTGCAAACACTCGCTTCAAAGCTGACGACCCACGTTGTGAGAATTTCCACAGGCTTTGGTTTGGAAAGAGAGTGCGTCATTGAAGAGGAAAAACGTCACTTCACAGCCAAGGATATCATGATTCTGCTATGCTATAATCTCAGTATTGACTTTTTTTGCAACAAATCGCATACATATAATCTTCTACAATTTTAATATCTTAACAACTAATAGATAAATGATTATCTATGTGTATTAATTAAACCTGATTTTATCAATCATCTCTTTCTTTGGTTTATTTATCGATAAGCGTACTGGATGAAGTATGCCACTACTGAATAAAAAGGACGTGGCATATCCAAATATATTTGGCTCAAAACCACGTGCCTTAAAATAAGTGTATCCCGTCATGCATTGGGACTGCGCTTGGTCCAATCACTACCACTGAAATCACGATACCACAAATCGCTTGATGAAGCAGTCTGTTCAAACTTGAAGACGCGAAGAAGAAAGTCTGATGGCTTCCAGTCCAACAAATCGTGCAGCGGTTGGGGTGTTGTGAACTGAAGTCACGAATTAAATTGTAAAAAAAACGAGGTGGCCTACAAAATACAAATGATAAATAAAATTCACTTTTTTGTAAAATCAAGCAACTTGGGAGATGCTTCCTTATATTGCATAGTTAGGTCATTTACTCATGTTTTAGAGTTCTGTTAAATATACTGTATACGATAATTATACGTTCTTAAATATGCACAGTATATAATCATTAATCAGGACTCTCCGAGTAAACACCAAGGTAAGATAATAGATGCGTTCATACTGATCATGACGACACATTACCAATTAAGATAGCAATTAAGAACCACCAGCAACTGCGCAACGACTTTTGTAGCGATCGTAGAAAATTCACAACCAGGCTGAGTACTTTCGATTCATGAACTAATGTATTTCACAAGAGCACAATATTATGGTACGAAGAATCACGTGACATATACGATTACGAGGTAGCCAATCGGTACAATGACTGAGCAGTGGCATTAACCAATACGGAAACGATAACAGTATAGTATACTGTTTAATGTATCGGTAGCATTTTATTCATAACAAATTCTGCGGACTATCGCTCGATATATTGCGCAGGCACAAGCGATTACTGCAATGACTTTTCGTAAGACTTTTGAATCGTGGGTATCAACAGGAACTCTCTCTCTCGTCGTTTCGAACCAGGCCTATACGACCAACTACTCTGTCACGCACCTATAGGGGTTATCACCCCTGACCCGTTGCGTGACTTTGAGCTAAAATCTACAATTTTGACAGCCAAGAACAATCCTTGAGATTGACCATTATTGAAAAGAGCACAGCTGATTGCGTTGCAAACAAAGCATTTTCCTGGCGTCTTCACCCGTGGCAGAGGTCAACTCACTTATATACCGACATGCAGTGGGACTGCGCATGGCGGATTGGCATCATCAATGGATCAAACGCAGTTCCGATGCATGACGGGATACAAATGTTTTTGACAAGTGGTTTTGAGCTGAAATCTACAATTTTGACAGCCAAGAACAATCCTTGAAATTGACCATCATTGAAAAGAGTACGGTTGGATGCGATTCAAACAAAGACACTTTCCTGGCATCATCCGATGTGACAGAGGTCAACTAGCTTGAATCCCAAAATGCATTGAGACTGCACTTGGTCAATTGTCCAACTGACACGGTTGATACATGGCTGAGATTTCTCAGACACGTCCTTCGAAATTAAGCAAAGAGCACTTTCCCCAGCCGCCACTGATTATGTACAGTATCTATTTACGTACAGTGACTTGCTAACTTCTGATTATGTACATTATGTACTACTGGTGTTTTCTTCTCTTATGTAACTAAGCGTAAATTGTGTAAAACATCGGCATGTGTTGCAAAGAAGAGAAACGGGCTGCTCAGATAAACAGTACCGTTCCAAAACTAAAATCAAAAGCTTCAACCTTGGTCGTAAACGGAACATTTTATTTTTCACTCTCCGACATGCTTAAATTTCAAAATGAATCTAAAACCTTCATGGAAACGAAGCTATTTGTCTAATTGAGAAATTACCTCAATTAAACAATTATTTAACTGTTTAATTTTGCTTTATACACTGGTTAATTGGTCAAATGATATAGCTTATATCCAAACGTCCAGTTTTCTGTTTTCTATAATTTCCCTATGGCTATAGATTACAGTATAATATATACGCTATACATTTATATTTTAGATAGATTTAATAAAATTTTCTACTCACTTTAAAATGGCGCAAGCAGATGCCGAAACATTGTCCCAAGAAAGTTGCTTGCCTTGACAGATTTAGTGGAATCTATAGCACGATTTAAAAATTACAGAATAGTCTATCAAAGTCTCTAAAAATATTTGGAATTAATGTAAAATAACGTTAAAATTAGGGATGTAAAGTAATAAGTCACTTGAAATTTACTTTTTGGGTAGCCGTTTCAAAGAGTTAATTACTTTTCACTAAAAGAAATTTGTAATTGTAACTAGTTACACATTTACTAGCAACATTTCTAGTTAATTTTGTTTATAGTTATTTATTATTCAGCTTCTGACTATTTTTAATCGTGGGCAATGTTAGGATACAGCGTGTTTCAAAGCATTCCATATACATAGAAAAATGCACAGCAGATAGTGAATTTCGTTCCCAACAATAATCAAAGAAAAATGATACCTTCTTCCTTTCTTATGTTAACATCGAGGAAAGCAATGTTAAAAGCAATCTTGACTAGTTGATTTTTCCAGACAAGTAACTAGTAAGTTTTAACAGTTACTTGAAGAGAATAGTAACTTTGAAGAGTAGAACTTGTAACTTTCAAAAGAAAGCAACTTTAACTGTAACTAATTACTTTTGTAAAGTAACTTTCACACCCGTTACTAAAAATACTTACTGCTTTTTAAATCTAGCTATATTTACAGTAAAGGTCGCCTAGGTAACCAGATTAACGAATAATGCAAAAGCATTAACATCACGCATATGAATATGCAACAATGATGAACATATACTGTAGTATACCTACAGCTGTAATCTTGAATGATATGAAATATTTTCACATCCAAACCATACCAGCGAACAGTCGATGCTTCTACAGTACATGGGTGTGAGTGTCGAGAAACATGAATTAATTTTATAAATTAACTTTCTTGCTTTTTTGCAAGCAATAGTTATGTTACTAAGAGCTTAGATGAGAATTTTTGGATAATTTTCGAGTTCCAAGTTCTTTCACGTTATGATGAATGAAAGAGAGAAAGACCAGTTGCGTCCCGTTGAGACCGACAAAGGTTCATTGAAATTCATTGTACTGGACTGACGAGATCCATATCTGAATGACCATTATAATGCATTGTACTATCTCTGTGTGATGTCCAGCAAAGCACAGAAGGTCGCCTATAACAGGCAGATATTCAGTTGATGCCTGGCGAGTCCCATCTAGGGAAATCCTTCGCGTAAACACTGTGGTGTGCCAGGTGAGTAATGTTCATCATTTATTCTTTATTTATGGTTGTAACATCATAGACTCTTGCTGATTTCTGATGTGTTTGTTTTCTCTATCTAGAATGTTGTCCCCCATCGCTGTAGCCTTTCTAGGAGTCTCGTTGGTAAGATAACGCTTTATCTTTTCTCACCACGAAATTCAAAATTGTAAAGTAGCTGCTTGTCTGATTATAAGACCTTCTGCATGATTATATTCCTGCATTTCACAATAGTGATGTACTGTATTTAAAGAAGTACTCATGACTTCTTTCTCTAACATAAGAACTCAACTGTTCCCAATTGTATACCAGCAAGCGCCGAGGAGAGCATTTTAGGGCAAGGATTAGCAAGCGACATTAAGACAAGAAAGCAGTTATACAATATTAAACTGATGAAGTCGAAATCCATTTAATATCTCATTGGATCATATCCCGATACCATTTGCTGATTTTATTCCATTTTCTGTAGTTAATTTGCTAAATTTCTTTGCTGCCCCAATTTGCCTAACATCCAATGAACTAGTTTCACAAGAAGGTTACATGATCCTAAAGGAGATGTACTGAATTGATTTACAAATGACATCATGTGTGCTCGTAGGTCTCCCAACGACCTCCATCTCAGATAACACGAGCAGGGAGGCTGATATGTCTGAGGCTAGTTACCTTGGTCTGAGATAGTTTAACACAAGACAAGACATAGCAGAAAGAATGTCAGATCTCATAACAAGAATATTGAATGCGTACAACACACCAGGGGCCATACTGATAAGGTCTAGAGGGTCTCGAACCCCCTACTTTAAAAAGGGGATATTTGCAGTCATTTTTATTCTTATCAAACAGAAGTCAATTGAATTCAAGCACTTGACTATCAAATCGAATCTAAAATGACAAGATCAAAAAATATCTGAACACTAGAAAAGTTGGGGTACTGACATTCCTCACTCTAATTACGTACTGTCGTTATTGCAGGTGCTGATCGACGCTGGCTACATTCCCCATGGTTACGATAGTCAAGGTTACAAAGATGCAAATGGTAGCCAGATGCACGATGTAAAACCGGAAGCCGTCGTCAGCAAGAAGCCTAAGCCCTACCATCATGATCATTACTACCCCAAGTCCTCATGCGCTGATCATTACAAGCCGGAAGTAGCGAATGGCGTATATTGGGTGTACTCGATTAAGAACATGCGATCGATGAAGGTCTATTGTGATTTCTCTTCTGAGCCTGGTTACGCCTATACTCTTGTTATGGCTTCATCTGCGAGTGGAAGGGATGGTTTCCCTGCTGATAATAACCCATTTACGGTAAGCTAGAATTCCCAGCAAAAGCAATGTCTGACATTTGTTTCTTTCACGCCAAAAATTCGTACAACTGCGATCTCTTTAAACATATTCAATTGCAATCAGATGAAATTAATAATACGGTGTATTTAATAGATAATCGAGAATAGTGTACAGTAGTATGTTACTGTATGCCATTTTTCTGTGAATATTTAAAAGGAAAATAGCTATCAAAGGTTTATTAATGTAGTTGGGAAATATTAAATTGTAAAACCTGTCTCTGATTGTCACGCTTGAAACCTGATGAAAATGGCCTTTATAGACAGTTGGCTTTTTTGTCCAGATTGATTTCCATAGAAAGTGTCATATTTGGGTAGCCTTTAGAGTATATACACAGGTGGCTGCTCTTTTGGTGGAAGATAATACAGGTTTTGAATGTATACTACAAACTTTCTTTGATAGGATATCCCCCTGAGTGACACCAATACTGTGGTCAATGGGGAACTCCCCAACTTCGATTCTTATCGTGTATCCCATGGAGATATGACGCGAATCTTAACAGCTTCTGAACTGTGGAGGATAACGTGCACATTTGCCATTAGCTTTCCAATCTCCCTCAATTACTACCTCCGCGTGAAAGTGGCCTCTGGAAGCCCTCTTGTCTCTCATCCTGTTGCCACGACAACAGCAGGATGCACCAAAGCAGATTTCATGGGAACAGTCGATGGAAGTCTTTTCAGGTGCTTATTCAGTCAATCAGATTAATGTGCTATTTCATTCACTATAAGAAATAACGCTAACCCTAACCCTAACCCTAACCCTAACCCTAACC
>OFHS01006288.1:0-10309 GCA_900245855.1 Calvadosia cruxmelitensis | reverse complement strand
AACAATAATAATAATAATAATAATAATCAACAATAGTAATAATAATAATAATAAATATCATAGGCTAAAGAGCCCATGGACGACCATGAACAAAGAATTAACAATGATTTACAAAGATCATAATAAACATCAATTGCTAGCGCAGTGTCATGGGATGGTGACGTTCTTGACTTGTAGCTTCACTGTTCAATGGCAGATGCTGAACAGCTTGTTTTACTAACTAATTCCTATTATATTTCAAATTCAAAAGTTGAACAAAATTCAAAAGCTTAAAAGTTAATCATCACAAAACATTTGGCGAAGTTCTGAAATTCTGAATTTCAAAAGTTTTGCTAAATAAAGTTCATGGATTTAAGTACAACAGGATCAAGGAGTTCATGTCTCAACTCATTTAATATCTAACAATGTTTCATCAAAGGGACAGTAAACGTTCTCGCCCGTACTATGCTATTAAACACCGAATGAAAACACAATACTGTAATGAAAAAAACAAACATCAAAACCATCCAACCATCGTAACCATACCTTGTAACCATTAAAAAGGGCAACCCATAACATGCCTTCCTGGTCGACGCACATACCGTCAGGTAGCTAATAGAAAGACATATTTCATAAAAGTTGACTTTTCGAAAAATACACCTGCATGGCAATTTCATTACCACCAAATGATTTATTTATTAAAAGGAAATATACTGTTTTATTATTTGTGCAATAGCTAAGCAATCTACGTAATGGTTCAAGGGCTGTGACTAACGATTACAAAAATGTGACCTGTGCTGTCAGAATCAACATTTTGCCAAAATTTCGAAATAAAATTTATTGGCTATTCAGATGCAAAATTGTCTTATCTTTTTAATGGTCTAATCCGTTTTACAATAACACTAGTATAACTGGCTTTATTTATGAAAACGCCAACACATACAAAAGGAGAATCAGAAAATCGAATTTGAGAAAACTGTCCTTAAACTTGAGACATTGTATTATTTTACAAAGTACATAGCAACCGGGAGTTATAGCAGTTCAATGACAACGAAAATTTATAATATTATGGAAGAAAATACGAGGAATCTTATGAAGATATTTTCATCTCCGATTTTAGTTCACATCTTGACCTTTCAGGGGGTCTAAGCAACTGCAAAACAAATGCAACAACGCAAATAAGGAATGTTGAATACGTCCAGCAATTGACTAGACGTTTTGCCGATAAACATAATGTTTTCTAAAAGCAATTAACACAGAATGGTTTTGTCTGTTGAACGATCATGTCACGATATTGATCGTTGTGGTGACTGCTTCCTGGATCACCATTGTGGAAAACTACCAAAAACGCAAAATGTTGATTCTGACAGCACAGGTCACAAATAATGAAATTACTTGCTATAGTTATTTTTGAGCAACTTCTATGGTAACTTACTTACTTTTGCAGGAGTAAACTTGTAACTGTAACTAGTTAAAATTTTGCAAATTGACGAGTAACTTTTGGGAGTTACTTTTTTGTTGTGTGCAAGTTGATTTTGGGTTAAATTGTTTAGAAAATCAAATTATGGCAAAATTACGAGAATCATCGGCTCTCAGGTCCAAGCGAGGTATAGTGATTTGCAAATTGTATGGAAAGCCACAGCTGTCATTAGGGGCCAAACAGTCTTCTGTAGAGTGCTTTGGTACACTGCTAGATGCTTCCACTCGACCACGTGGTGCTTTTACCTGCTGGGTGCTTTCATTCGACTGTGTGGTGATTTTACCTGACTCCTGGGTGCTTTAGCTGTACTGCGTGGTACTTTCACTCGACACATGCTAGCAAGGTTTCCAGGTCACAAACCACGAGCCGCCTGTAAGGTTATGATCAGCGCAGCGTGACCAATGGCATCAGCGGCCCTTTCAATTTGTTTGTTTGTTTATTTCATCATGTCAGTCATAGATTGTAACATACTATTACACACCAATGATACATAGATAATTAAATTGACAGATACGATAGGGTCATTCCGTAAGCCAAATTGCTTGTTGGGTTTACTTCGCGCTTGAACAGAGTTATGATTATCAAGGCAATCAGCGCGCACCACTCGGACAATCGAAATCAAACTTGTCTTGAATTCCACAACAATTCTGGCATGAGGATTTCCATTACCAAAAGTGAGCGTTCCTTACAAAATTCTTGTTGTACGAGAGGAATTCACAATTGCAAGGCTGGAGCTTTAGCAATTAGTAAGCAGCTTCCATTAAACAATTTATCACCTTCAAAACCACGTTCTTAAGGCTATAAGTTCAATTTGTAATCCTGTTCATTCCATAAAAATTACTCATCATTTAACACACACGATCATAGGATGGACTATTTTTGTACGTACATGCTCTCGTGGCTCGAATGTCGTGAAGTCAATGGCTACTCTTCGATTTGACAAGACACCGGTTTCAATATCGAAATCAAATGCATCCACTGTCCTAAAGCAAAGAAAATCAGTGGTTCATGAGTTGTCGAACATACTTAGTAGGTACTTCACCATCACTAATTAGCCAACTACCTGTGGGCCACCTGTACTAATGAGGTTCATTAGCTACGAGGCAACCGATATATTTGACTCGAACAACGGCACTAAAGCTGTAAACCAGACTATTTATGAATGGAGGACGGGCTACAACAAAAACAACGAGGCAACCGAAATTTCTCCCAAAAACAAGAGAAAACAAGAGTTGATAAGAATTACTCCAAACAGACCTCCAACCAATCCAATCCAAACAAATTTGTCAACATTACTAGAACATATTAGAAACAAGGCTCACAATAGAAAAAGGAGATTATGCAGTTTTCTGGAGTGTTGGATTGACTACTTTATGTTTGTAGTTCGTTACAATTACAATTACACTCTCAAAAGAAAAGTTCGCTACAACTATCAATACAGAAGAAATAAAGTAGTTAGCTATAACTAGTCGCTACATCCCCCAAACCGTAGCTACTGACTACTTTAGTTTCTCACATATTTAATAAGAGACAAGAAATTTGGCCTTTCACCATTGTTTACAGCAATATACGACTTGCAATTGCTACAAGAGCAAGACTTCAATCAGCCGCTAACATCACAATACTTTGAAGTTTATAATAGCTCCAGTGCGAAATGCCATCTCAAATTTCAAGACATGTTGAGCAAACACTGCACTACCGCCTCGGGTTTGCAAAATCCAGATGCAAATAAACGTGGAAAAAGTAGCTAATATGATTGCCTTAAATCAGAAAGCAGTTCGCTAAAAGATAAACATCTTTCGTTGAAAAGTAGTTCGTTACAGAAGTAACTACTTTTTATAAATGTAGATACAAACTACTCCGCTACAAAGAAAATTAGTTCGCTACAAGTATCTAACTACTTGCAGTTCACTACTTTCAGCACTCGTTTTCTGGCAAACAAGGTCATCTGTACATTCTACTTACAAGAAATGATGCCAGAAAGAAATTTCTGAATTTCGTTGACGGACTTATAACATAGACTGCGAAAGATTGAAAACCTTCTCACATATACCGATGGCCCTTTCTGCCTCAATGCCACATAGCAACGACAAATGCCTTGTGTGCCATTCATGATTTTAGAGGTTACATTGCATGCATAACTCAGCAGCTTAGTAGGAGAACGTTAGAAGTCTAGGACAGTGAGTCCATGGAACTAACCTGGCAATTGAGTCTATGTAATAGAATGTATTGTTGTCTGGGCTCCAAGCTAGTCCATTTGAAATTGTAACCTAAACAGCAGCCAACAACGACAATTAAATTACAATTAAATAGTATTGAAATTAATCAGATATGCAATCTATACGACTAAATCAACATCGTGGTGTAGATTTAAAAACAAATGAAGTGATCCTAATTTCTATAAATGTTTGAAATAAAAAGACAACCAATTAACAAATGCATGAAATTTATCAAAACCTACCCCGTCAAACTTCTTGTGGATGACTCCATCTGTATCTAGCATATACTAAACAAAAACAAGGGAACATTGGAAACCATTTCACAGAAGAACAAACTGTAACATCATCATTCAGGGGACAGAAGGGAGAGAGACATCAAGAACACGGCGAGCGACACTATGACATGACGGACACACTGGCGGATGATATTATGACATTACACAAAGAACAATGATGGTCAAAAATATCAATGTAATGGCTGGAGTAATGTGACTTATTAAGGCAACGAAGGGCAGTGCAAACGCTTCGAAGACGTCCTGAAGGTCATCCTGATTTCATGTGACATCAATTGCGACATATGAGAGGAGGCCAGGAACAGGTAACGCTGGTGCAAGATCTACCGCAAGGGGACTTGATCACTTTGAGCGTGACGGTCTCATCCACATAGTCGTCCAGGCTCGTCACAACACCGCACTTTATCCATTTCACCCACCATCACCGTCACTCACAAATTCACCACACCTGTCGTGACTGCTCACAACGATGCGCGTCACATATCGGGCTTGACAGTCGTCACAGACACAAATACCCGTCATAGCCAGCAGTTGGGAATACAGAATCGTTGGCTAGACGACGACTGATTCCATAATCATTATCATCATTATCATACAATGTCACTCAATTTGAGATGAATTAAAAACAACCCTCAATCATTACGGCATTCACCTGACAACATCGCTTTATGATCAAACATCAATCACATTCATCAGGATAAATACATTCACCATGACAACCATAGTCACTATAACAACACTGGTAGTCATTAAGTTGTTATAAGTGTGTTTCGTGCCGCAGAAAATAACCTAGTAAATAAGGCTCTTATTTGTGTTTCTGATTAATCAACCAATTTTGTCGTCTGCCAGATTAAGAATTCTGCCTGTCAGTGTATGATGTCTTTGCTCCTGCATTAGCTCTACTTCCATTGTTGCATTTCTCCTCGGATCCCACATGCCGGCTTCAAATCTTTGGAAAATCATCCTGTTTTTGTCACATGCAAAGGTGAAAAATCTACTATGATCAGGCTTCATATCTTCCAGTTACAATGATATCATTTATTTGAAAAATAGTTTTAAAAGATCTGCCCATGCCAAAAGAGGATGCAGTGCGGTGCTTATCTCTGTGTCCTTGGTATGTGGGACACACCATTACATCGAAAAAATCTAATACTGTAGCATGAGAACGATTATCAACTGACCCAGTGGAATCAGATTCCCAAACGACACGTAATGCAGCTGTGCTCAGCATTAAAATGGCGGGTACATAGCTGTTGCCATTTCAAAAGATGACTTTGTATCATCGACCAGGAGACCAACAATGTTTCTTACAATTCACATACATAGGCAGACACTCTTACTACTAGGCAGAAGGCAGCCCATAATGACAACTTTAAATTGAAAATATCCTTGTGATGCCAGTAAACAACTTTGTTTTACTTACACAGGCTCCTTGCTTTGGTGCAACCACACCGGGTGCCTTCTCATATGGCATTGTACCTATGAAACAATTTGAGTAAATCATACTTTGACGCTGTGTGATACAGTGAAACCTGTCTATAACGGTCGCCTCTGGGACCTAATAAAATGACCTTTATAGACAGGTGGCCTTTTGTACAGGTTGATTTCTTTAGAAAATGTCATTTTAGGGTTATGAAGAGTGGACTTTATACACAGGTGACCACTCTATAGAAGTGGCCACTAATACAGGTTTGACTGTGTAAACATAATATACATCAAAGTATTTAATAAGCAATACAATACTAAATTTAGAGTTGATGATACATTTAGCAATACAGTGTAAACCCGTTAATATCACTTCGGTTAATATCACAGCCCGCTTAATATCACTTCAGTTTAAGAACCAAACTCTGTCTGAATCAACTATTTGTACCTGCTTAATATCACGACCCGCTTATTATCACGATTTTTGAATGGAAAATCGTAGTGATATTAACGAGGTTTTACCGTAATTGAAAACTTAAACAAAATTCTAAAGGATTGATACAATTTGGCCTGCAATTTTGATAAAGTAACAGCAGAAAAATTCCTCTAAGGTCACTCTGTACAATGGATTAGATCTCACTGAGGAAGATTTTAAACAGCCTGGAGGAGTTTTTATCAAAACGTCAGGTGACCATAAAGCAGCGGCATATTGGCATCACAATCCAAAGCGGTATTGCTATCAGTGTTATGAGAACATTACTCTATGTCGACCAGCAGGACGACATTTTCAATTTGTAAATAGGACTTTTAAAATAGTAATTCTAGGTAATTTTTAGGTTTAGGTTTAACGTCTCCAGTTCATAGTGTCTCATGTCATAACCGTACAAACACACTAAACCATAGCACAAACTGTCGTGGCACGCCCAGAGACAAGAACCACGACTAGCTTTCCAACTATCAACATCTCATGACGAGGATACGAACAGAACTAAATTACGTTACAGAATACAGTGACTTTAGGTTACGACATAACAGCATGACATCATTAACACTAAGGGATTACAACATAAGAAGACAACCGGAAACATGACAATCAATATGTAGGACGACAACAGGAACTACACAACCACCACACAAACTGTTTTTGATAAAGACAGAAGCAATCATCATCAGATATCATCATCATTTAATGCGGTGCTGTCAGATGAACAAACCGCCAGAGTCAATGTTATTATCAGCTTTCACGGACACAAACCTGTCCAAAGTCTTCCTTTCTGGAAAAGAATAAGAAAGACACAGGGAATTAGAAACCACTCAGATTCCCTACAGTATGAACTAGAGCCGTGTGAAATCATGTGAAATCCATGTGAAAATCATGTGAATGACTGCGTGAAAATCATGTGAATGAGTGAATGACTGCGTGAAAATCATGTGAAACATGCCCTTTCACAGGGTTTTTCGTTCTGTTTTCTAATTCACATGGTTTTTCACATAATGTTCTTGTTTCACAAAGTCTTACGGACGGGCTTCCCAGTTCACATGGTTTTTACACATAGCGCTCCATCCAGTTGGGGTTTTGCGACGTGACAACAAAATTGACAAAATCAAAATAAATAGAAATTATCAAAACACGTCTAGTGCTAAATACTGTAGTTTTTATTTTGGAATACTGAACAGTTATTAAATTGACACAGTTGAAGTCACACAAAGTTAGAAATGGGCATTAAATAATGATTTAAATGCATAACATAGCAGGACAACTTACACAATCGCATTTTGCATCATTAAATCGTCCCGTGATGTCCTTTTCTGGAAGTAGAAAGCAACATCATTAAATTAACTGTCTGCAATAGAATAGAACAGGATATTTCTGCGTCAACAACATTTTATCATCATTATCTCTCTTTCTCTATCTCTCTCAGTTCAGTTGCTCGCGTCTCAACGCATGGTTTTAATCATTACAAACGTTTAGACCATTTCTCCCTTAAACCGTCGCCTTTGTACGCATGTAAATAATGTGGACTGATTGCATCTGATTACTCGCACATTTTGAACTGTCTAGTCGTCAAGTCGTACTAATATTATGTCAAGGAAAAAAACTAAATATATTTATTCCATCTATCATTCCAATATCATGTATCAATTATTCAATATCAACTATCCAAACGTTAATTTCGTACCCAATTATCTATTCTGCAATGGGTGAAATATACTTATGAGCTTAGTCCAGGTGGCTCACAATGAAGCTGCTGTAGCCAACATCGTTATCTATTTAATTTAAATTGTGCTTGTACCTTAGCTGGTCGAGCTATGCTCAGATCACACTCTACGACCATCATATCCTGTTTTAATCTGACTCTAAATAGCTTTATTGACAACTACAGTAGCCTTTGTCTACTCTTTCACACGCGACCCATACGCAACAACGACAACCTTGCAAGACTTATCCTTTGGAACAACTATATTTAACGACTGTATACCCAGATTTTCCCAAACAGCCGTATCACGGTATCTGTGGTGAGAAACAATGTGATGTGCAGCATACAAAGCTGGCCATAGCAGACGAGTAACTCGACAAGCTAAACTCATGATAAGTTGACCAATTAATTTTTTCAAACAGCAGTAAAGTTTAGATTGAAACAAATGCCTTACCAACGTCAGCAATGACTTTTCTTACTTCTGTCTGAATTGAGAACAAAATACAAATACAGTGAAACCTGCCTATAACGGTAACCTTTAGGACCAAAGAAAAATGACCTTTATAGACAGGTGGCCTTCTGTCCAGGTTGATTTCTTTAGAAAGTGTCATTGTAGGGTTATGAAGAGTGGCCTTTATACACAGGTGACCACTCTATAGAGGTGGCCATTAATACAGGTTTGATTCTGTAATCATAATATTCATTAAAGTATTTAATAAGCAATACAATACTAAATTTAGAGTTATTGCTACATTTAGCAATAATTAAAATCTAAAACAATTTCTAAAGGATGGATTTCTAAAAAATTAAAAGATTTAAAAGTTTTCTAAAAAATTAAAAAAAAATTAAAAGATTTAAAAAGTTAAACATTAAAAAGATTTCTAAAAGATTCCTTTCTATTCAGGTGGTTGATTTCTATAGAGAGTGTCATTTTGGGATTATGAAGAGTGGCCTTTATACACATGTGGCTGCTTTATAGAGTTAGCTGCTAATACAGGTTTGACTGTAGAAGAAAATTCAAAACTTCAAAACTGCAATAAGCCTAAATTAAATTATTTGGACAATAAACTTAAACTAATTTAATCTTCTTTGCTTCTCCACTGCCTTTGAAGTAACAATTGTTAGCACTGATCAGCTCAAGCAAAAAAAAAGCAAATAAACGGCATCAATTTAACTGTGATCATTTCATCATCAAGGTCTGTAATCAACTGGACGACATAATTAGGAGTGACTCACATGACCACGTGTAAATGAGGATAAAGCTACACTACACAATGCCAAGTCATATAAATTGTTACCGGCCTATCGTCACATCACTTGATTCATTAACGAGATTAAAAAATACAATACCTTTGTGTCAAACTCCTCCACACGCGACCCATGAGCAACAACGACAACATCGCCAGACTGATCCTTCGGGACAACTATACAATAGGGTGGTTAAAAAAAAACGAAGTTTTAAAAAGTCACGGTCCCCAGGGGGAAAAAGACGTTATACAATCCCAATATGCGTTTCCCAAAATATTTTCACCCTGCGATAAAGAAAAGTACCTCCCTCAGTCATTATTGTGATCCTGTATAAAGTATATGGGTTTTAGATGTCAAAACATAAATTCCAATACAAGCGCGATTTGTAATCATTTGTAATGGTTATAAAATATGTTAATGGTTATTTGAATATTTATAGTGTAGGCGCTTTACAAATGTTATTATTATTATTATTATTAATGGGTAGTATTATTATTAATGGGAAATTTCAAAAACAGAAAACACAGATCTACGGGAAATTCTATAGAGTTTTCAAATATATTGTTCTTTTAATTGTATGTAAAATGAATCTACCTCGAAATAAGCGTTTTGCGAAGAGCGTTGAGGTGTGATTTTCGCTGCGACTACTTGTAAATCGAGTTGAGTCAAACCTTTGTGGTCGCCGCTCGCAAGACAATGGTAGACAAATGGTGTTGGTTCTATTGCAGAAATTGACCAGGTGACGTCATTTGAAATCACTACCATAGGTGCTAACACAGCAAACCAGTAACAAAACACATTTTGAATAATATAGCTCTGTTAAACATTTTGTTACCACAGAAGTCACAAAACAATTCGCTTACGTTTATACCCGTAAAGTAGGCACTCTGAAGGTGACACTCTGGAGGTGATTTCATTTTCCAAAATTAAAATACATTATAATATACACTTAAATATTTGAAACTGTAATTGAAAAGAACATACCCGAACAAAGAATGTTTATTGGATAAAACAGCCCTGATCACAAGTAAAACTCACCTGCTGTGACCGAGTTCTCAAACTTGAACCTCTTCAATAACTATAAGGTAACAAAATTGCGAGTGAATACAACAAATGAAAAATATTTATTAGCCCCCGTCCTGCGGTCTTCCGAGCATTTCGAACACCCTTATCCTCTTCAGTGGTTGCCATGACAATCTTCCCAGTACCAACAAAATTTTGACTCGATTGCTGGTAGCCACCATAGTTAAAACCTTCAGCAAAATATCTATTGCTAAAAGTCATTTCTCCTTGAATGTGATCTGCTTTCTGCATAAAAATTATATTTCATTGGCCAGTCTGCAGATAAGGGCACTTTTTGCCTTTTTCAACAAGATCTATAACAAGCCTAATACAAGACCTATAACAAGCCTCTGGATCGCACCCTACAAAAGTTCTGTCATTGGGCTGACGATTGGCAATTGAGAA
>OFHS01006287.1:0-10309 GCA_900245855.1 Calvadosia cruxmelitensis | reverse complement strand
ACCCAGAACATTGACTCGTCTCTCTTTCTACATTGTTATTATTGCATCCCGCACATTGGTCCATCGAGCCTCATGCATCACTTCACGTCTTTTTCGCATAATTAGATCTCTTCCACGCCCCCATCTTACCATTTTCTATTGCATTTTTCAAGCTATTATTCTGTGAAAAGAGCAATGGAAATGAGATCTAGTAATCATCACAAACATTCTCACGAGAATAATGCCGCGTTAGAACCTCATGTCCATGTAACCTCGTCTTCATGGTTACTTAATCCTTGACTCTGGCTGCTGACAGTTAGTTAGTAGAGCTTGAGAGTTATTGCATGTTGATCCTTCAAATATATATTATCGCTGTCTTATTTGCATCGACAGGAAGGCACTCGAGTCGCGTTATGACAGGAGCAAGCGCATCAACATCGACGCAAAAATCCATCTTGCCAGGGCGCTCATCATCCAAGGTCCTCTACGCTTCGCCCACCTGGACCATCAAAGCCATAGACGCGGAGAAACTAGACGTCTTCGGACGCGACGTATGGAGGGGCCTGCTAGGTCTGTCAGCCAACAGCCTGAAGGACAACTTTGTCAAGAACGATGAATTGAGGACCATCATCGACAACCGGTGGTGTACTTCAACCGTAACACGATGCTCCATCATCATGCAAGCAGGCTGGGGCATTTCGCAATCCACACTGACGATGCGCTGATATACCTGACCCGCTCACCTGAGGCCAGCAGTCGCCCGCCAGGCCGCCCATATACGCCCGGTGGGTCGATAGCATCGTGAAATGGACTGGCCACTCCCCTGATCAGCTTGTGGATCTAGCCATAGCTCGTGCCCCTCTTGCTCCACAACCTCTCACAAGGAACGCGAGAATACAGGACCGTGCAAATGGAAGTGGCTGAACGTGACTTTGTCGCAATGTCGGAATGAATGAATGTGTTACCAGCAAAATAGCTAAAATCATATCGTTTCTATCGTTTCAGTACAACGCCCCATATACAAGATATCTCGCACACGTGCCCCCACCATTTCTTTTTCCAAAGGACATTACTGTATTGAAGATTAACAACAATCCAGGAAGTATCGTAGTGGTAAGATCATTGAATCAGTTTAAATCAGAGTTATCTCGTGCTAATTTGGAACAATTTTATAGACGTAAGTTATTCCGGCATTAAATTGTCTATTGCTACATAAGTATACAGCTGCCGATGCATTAATTTATGCAACTTGTCCGTGCAACGTAAGAGCTATAATTATGTATATAGCCTGCTGCATGTGAATTCTTTGTTTTGATTTCTGTTACGGTATTAGACACATACATACATGCATAGATGCAAGTCCATGTAGATGAATGTTTAACGCTCTTCGCTCACTGCCGTTACTTTATCAGTGTTTGACGTTACTTATTTTCTGCAAAGTACAATATCATAGCAGTGCTGTATATGGTGTATCGGGTTCACTCAATTCAAGACGTCTATTGAATTATTTTGCATGAGTCCGGATAAAACAATAATATTAAAGTAATCAGAAAACCATGATTTAGTTACTGTTGTGCCTTCGTCGTGATTGGATGTCCTTTGTTAATCGTCGCTGGTGTCATTGGACTGTTTAAATCGTTATTCTCGCCTGTCGCCATGTCTTGAATGCTGCCCATCTCTTCGTCAGTTGCTGTTGTGCCTTCGTCGTGGTTGGTTGTCCTTTGGTCTCCCGGTTTGGTCTTCGTCGCTGCTGTCGTTGGACTGTTTAAAATGCAAGTGTTACTATTCTCCCCTTTCACCATGTCTTGGATACTGTCCGTCTCTTCGTCAGTTGCTGTTGTGCCTTCGTCGTGATTGGATGTCCTTTGTTATTCGTCGCTGCTGTCATTGGACTGCCTAAATTATCATTGTTAAGCTACTGTAAGTCAGTATCACATTGTTCAGCTCTATCTGTAAATTTTCAATTCTATACTAACTTATATATGCTTCTAGGATGTATTGCTACGTGGCATCTCACTAATGTCAACAGCAGCAAAATCGTATACAATAAAATCCTGCATTGTCGCATTGCTCTAATCGTTGACCCCCGTCTACTCCTAAACCAGAATGGAGGTAGGCAAGACAAGAGCACCACTAGCCAAATCTTGGCCTTGAGAATTCGGTTGGAAGGGTGTAGGTTACACCAGAAAGACATCATTGTGACTTTAATAGATTTCAAGAAGGCTTTCGCTCGGTGATCCGAAACAAGATTGAGGATCTGTTGCAACTGTTCAACGTTCCCTTTGCTCTCATTCGGGCAGTCATGGCAATGTACTCATCCACAACATCGTTTGTTCGATTTCGTTACGGTGATACCGAAGATTTCTTCACCTCTTGTGGTGTTCTTCAAGGCGACACCTTGGCATCGTTTATTTTTAATCTCTTTGTTGATTACGTCCTACGCTACGCTTGCCTCGAGGGGTCTGGATTTACAACTTGCCGTCGTAAGTGATCTCGTCAAATGGAAAGGAGATTGTCGGACCTCGATTTCGTCGACGACATTGCTGTTGTTTCATTCAGCATCGAGGATGCTCAGAGGACACTAAATGCCATTGAGCAAGTGGGAATTTCTGTGGGCCTGAATATAAACACTTCAAAGACAATGCCATCGACCCCGCGCGGGCGCAGTTGTCCACTTCCGTGGGTCCTGTTGAATGTGTACAGTCCTTTAAGTCCCTTGGTTCGACCTTGCCTTCCTCGAGTGACGACATCTACTACCGTCGAGGTTTGGCTTGGTCGGCCATCGGGGATGTTACGGCAAATTCATTCATCGCCGTTCTCAGAACGAAAGAAGGAAAAGTGTTTCCATGGCAACGGACGCCACCGCGATGACGAACAGTAATACTGTAGAGCTTTCTGGAAGCAAATTTTATGTGAACTAGTCATGACAGTGTGAATTCTTTCGACTTAAATTTAGTATTCTTTTGTATTCGTTTTATTAGTCATAGCATTATTCAGCAGATTTCGTGTACGTATATAAGCAAGNTCGTCGCTGCTGTCATTGGACTGCTTAAAATGCAAGTGTTACTATTCTCCCCTTTCACCATGTCTTGGATACTGTCCGTCTCTTCGTCAGTTGCTGTTGTGCCTTCGTCGTGATTGGATGTCCTTTGTTATTCGTCGCTGCTGTCATTGGACTGCTTAAATTATCATTGTTAAGCTACTGTAAGTCAGTATCACATTGTTCAGCTATATCTGTTAATTTTCAATTCTATACTAACTTATATATGTTTCTAGGATGTATTGCTACGTGGCATCTCACTAATGTCAACAGCAGCAAAAGCGCATACAATAAAATCCTGCATTGTCGCATTGCTCTAATCGTTGACCCCCGTCTACTCCTAAACCAGAATGGAGGTAGGCAAGACAAGAGCACCACTAGCCAAATCTTGGTCTTGAGAATTCGGTTGGAAGGGTCATAGGTCACACCAGAAAGACATCATTATGACTTTCTTCGATTTCAAAAAGGCCTTCGACTCGGTGATCCGAAACAAGATTGAGGATCTGTTGCAACTGTTCAACGTTCCCCCTGCTCTCATTCGGGCAGCCATGGCAATGTACTCCTCCACAACATCGTTTGTTCGATTTCGTTACGGTGATACCGAAGATTTCTTCACCTCTTGTGGTGTTCTTCAAGGCGACACCTTGGCATCGTTTATTTTTAATCTCTTTGTCGATTACGTCCTACGCTACGCTTGCCTCGAGGGGTTTGGATTTACAACTTGCCCTCGTAAGTGATCTCGTCGAATGGAAAGTAGATTGTCGGACCTCGATTTCGTCGACGACATTGCTGTTGTTTCATTCAGCATCGAGGATGCTCAGAGGACACTAAATGCCATTGAGCAAGTGGGAATTTCTGTGGGCCTGAAGATAAACACTTCAAAGACAATGCCATCGGCCCCGCGCGGGCGCAGTTGTCCACTTCCGTGGGTCCTATTGAATGTGTACAGTCCTTTAAGTACCTTGGTTCGACCTTGCCTTCCTCGAGTGACGACATCTCCTATCGTCGAGGTTTGGCTTGGTCGGCCATTGGGGACTTGAAGCGATTTTGGTCTCACCTGCCTCGTTGGATCTCAAATTGCACCTGTTTCGTGTCACCATTGAGCCAGTGTTTCTTTACGCCTGTGAATCGTGGGTATTAAAAGCAACCCTCTCTCGGCGTCTCAATCAGGCCTACGATCAACTTGTCCGCCACGCCCTTTATTATCACTATCCAGCCATAGTCATCAGTCAGAACAGTTACGCCAGATTACACCTTCAGCATCGTCAATTGTTCGACAGCGTAGATTGCGATTTCTCGGTCATCTCATTCGAAGCAAAGAACGCTCTCCCCAGCCCCTTAATGTGACATTCTGGATTGGAAGCCAACTGAGTTATATCGCCTTGGTTAAGCCAATCTATTTACGTACAATGACTTGCTAACTTCTGATTATATGTGTACTAATGTTTCCTTGTCTGATATATCTAACCGTAATTTATGGAAAAATGCTGTCGATTCATGTAGAAATCGGTCTCGATAGCTAATCTCTGTTTCATGTAGCCTCGTATTGATTTGTTCTTATAATTCCATATTTGGTAACAGTGATATTGGCCTTAGATAATTTTATAAGTAATGCCCCGCGAGAACCTTAGATTAGAATCAATTTGGGCGTCAACACGGCAGGATCAACCTAGCGCTGACATGATGTCTCCAAGATGTTGTTTGAGGTGTGTTGGAACAGGTTCTCCGGGAGCTTCTCTCTCTCGTGATTGTTTTTCTATAGTTAAGTAGATTTGGAGTATTTTGGTTTGGTTTTTAGTGCAGGCAAGAAGTTAGCCACATTTTATACAACATTGAGTTCTTCTTGAGTCTTTTCTTTGTCTTGGAGTGTTCCACGTAGGTTTTAGTACAGTCCGGCTTGCAATTGGTATTTCATAGATAAAGTAGGTTAAATTCAACGTAGGTATCTATCGTTAAGGATACAGTGCATGTGTTGCAAAGAAGAAGAACAGGCTGTTCAGATGAACGGTACCGTCCCAAAACCAGCCAAACCATGATGTATTATGATGATGCTATTCCCATGTATTTCCATGTTGGAACTGCGCTAGGCGGATTAATCGATGTATATTATGTAAATGTATATTGAAATTATATAATTATAGTAGGTTGTATTGACATGTATGTATTTTTCAATATCTTTGACAAATAAATAAAATCATCTGCGTTTCCGCGTCTGGCGAATTCATCTTTGACAAATTTCAGCAGGGGACGTTCTAATTTAGAACATGTTTAGAATACAAATAATTCCATGAGGAGGACGATAATTATAATGTAAAAGCGAAAATTTGAAGTAAATTAAACTAATAATCGAAGGTACATGTTTGCTGGTCTCGTTCCCGTGCATACTGTGAGGCTCATTTACATGACAAAACATTGCATCATCTTGTTTGAGATAAATAAAGAAAATCTTCTGTGTTGTTGTCGAGCCACTGATGTAGTGGATTGCTTCAGAGCCCATAGCTGCTAGTTCAAGAGGAATCATGCCCCAGCAAATGTCCACCACGGGACTTACTCGGGGTACCTCGCCACTGCATCAACTTCGATGTTCGACACTTTTTCTTTTTCTTTTGAATTGGGAAAAGTCGTGACCCGAGGATAGCGAATATAACTGTGTTAAATATGAATTTTTACCCGTGTTACGCCAATGTGGAATTCACTACCGGATGAAGTTGTACTTTCTAAATCCGTGGCTAGTTTCAAGTATAATTTAGATAACGCGTTGTTATTACAGTTTTGTAAGGCTGCATGTAAGTGGACTACTCGAATAGCCCCTGTGTTTGCCAAATTGTCCCTATGTTTATAGCAAATAAATCAAATTAAATTAAATTAAAAAAAACTCATGTAAAGCTGCTGCTATATTAGATCGAAGCAGTAAGATGTCTGCTGGTCTCGTTCCCGTGCGGACTGTGAGGCTCATTTACATGACAAAACATTGCATCATCTTGTTTGAGATAAATAAAGAAAATCTCTTGTGTTGTTGTCGAGCCACTGATGTAGTGGATTGCTTCAGAGCCCATAGCTGCAAGTTCAAGAGGAATCATGCCCCAGCAAATGTCCACCACGGGACTTACTCGGGGTACCTCGCCACTGCATCAACTTCGATGTTCGACATTTTTATATATATTTTTTTGAATTTGGGGAAAAGTCGTGAGCGGAGGATAGCGAATATAAGAAGCTTGTCACCAGCTAGTCGCTGACTAACGAACATTTAGTTAGGTTTTAACGTACAGCCTGGCTTGAAGTTCAAGAATTGTAGAACAAAGACAGTTGTCTCCCAACTATAAACCGTAGCCAACAACTGTAGCAGTCTTGTCAAAATGCAATGAACCCAGAACGACTCACGTTGCTTACAAAAGTACACAATACCGTGCCTACAAAGTAAAAATATTTTGCTCAAAAACTGAAGTGTAGTGTCGCATACTTTGTCTCTATCTATTGTATGGCGCCTTAATTATAACGAATAACCAAACGTTTTTGAGAATAAATACAAAGTCATCGCTTTATCAGCGTTTTGAAACTAGATCTCCATCGCTCTATGGTTAGAGGAAGTACGTGCTGCATCATGTTTGAAATTCCAAAAGAAAATAATCTAGATTGTTTTTAGGTCTTTAGATTTAAATTAATCTATTTAATATTTAACTATAAACATATTTAAATTCTTCACCTTTTACACTAGCAAATATGACTCACGTGGACATTCTTTGAAAGTTCAGAATGGTGCTGTGTCTAACAATAACTGTGTTAAATATGAATTTTTTAACCGTGTTACGCCAATGTGGAATTCACTACCGGATGAAGTTGTAATTTCTAAATCCGTGGCTAGTCTCAATTAGTATAATTTGGATAACACGTTGTTATTACAGTTTTGTAAATGTTATTAGGCTGCATGTAAGTGGACTACTCGAATAGTCCCTGCGTTTGCCTATCATGTTTATGTCAGATACTGTAAATCAAATCAAATCAAATATAAAAAAAATCATGTAAAGCTGCTGCTATTTATTGTATTGATTCATTTTTAGCTTGTGCTATGTGACTTAGTACTGGTGAATTGCTAGCATGATCTTTGATCTCTCTTGTCGTTAATGTTTTACTTATGGAACAGGAGTACTTTGTCTGCAATGCACAAGGCACTTCATGTAAATCTTGAATTTGGGGAAAGTCGTGAGAGTAGGATAGGGAATAATAAGGTTAGCTGTAAAGCTTTCTTCTCTTAGAAACGTCTTATAAATTTGAAGATTGCTGTGCAATTAATTTCTGTTTCTCACGCAATACCCTTACAGTATATTCAATTGATTAAAATTATATATACAGAGCTAGCCTGCCCTAGTGGGGCCACAGATTAGAGCAACCTGTGGACAGGGGCAGGGAGGGGGTATTCAAGTAAAGACTCAAGAGTCAGGGGTTCGAGCCCGGGTCTAAAGCAATTTTTTTTTTCGAATTTTACCGGGTTTTATTCAAAGTTTGCGCTCGTCTCGTGTGTTAGTACAGTATGTTGTATTGTAAACACAAAAATTGCAACGGAATACGGATCAGAAATATTGCCTTCAGCCACCTCTTGCTAGATCACAATCAATAAACAGGACTGTTTTCAAATGAGGCCAATAATTTTCCCAATTTTCTTCTTCCCGTTTCTGGCCTCTAACGTCGACATTGGATCACATGTTACTGGTAAGAATAACTCCTTGCAGCCAGTGCGCTCAAGCGTGGTCGCGTGAATAGAACCTATTTGACAGCCACTGAGTTGCTAAAGTTTGCTAATTACTCACTACCATTTTGGATTCTATTGCCGCCATCTTGCGGGTAAACACAGCCATGGTTTCTGAAACTTCTGATTTGATCGCATTATTTTCACACTTGCTCGTTTAGTTTACTTTCCCTCGTTTTATCCAGATGTGGGGATATCTATCTGTTCTGCTCTTCAATGTTTGAGTTCTTTCAACTTCGGGATAAGCGTATTCTTCTCTGTTCCGGCGTTGTGCCGCGCTCGCCATGAGCGAATGCTCTTCGCAGAATTACGATGACAGAGACGCTATACGGATCAAAGCCAAGGTGAACTTTTGCATAGCTTGAACACGCTTTTATAATAGCAATTTTACATAGATGCTGATGCTGAAATCTTGTACGGCTGTTGATTTTTGAAATGCAAATGTGTAATCTTTCTATAAGCGAGGTTGTTTAAATAAGACCAAATTGCGTTCGCTGTTTTTTTTTAGCTTTTAACATTTCATTTCATCGCGTGTTGTTTCGTATTACGGAAAGTTCGTCTTTATCTCACGAATGAGACAATCCCCGTGGTTCTTATTCTTCTACATTGAAGACATTATTTGTTTGTTTCGGTGAAAGGCGTGAACAGTTATTCCTTTCCTGTTACCGTCGACTTTGATCCGATCTGCGTTATATATGTTTAATATTGACAATAATAATAATATTTCAGATCAAATCTTATTATCACATTGACCCATTATATGATATCTATTAAACTATGGCCTCGTCAAGTTGTATCTCCCTTATTCGGATAGTCACTCAATCCGATAAGATGTCCGTCTTCCTTCGATATAATGAATTTAACTGTAGGCCCCGATAACTCGATTAACTGCACATCATTGCTTAGGCATAAAGATATCATAATCTGCCTCTCCAGGATTGAAGATTTAACAAGTTTACACTTTCTATGTAAGCCCGGGTGAGTGTAAAATGCCGACCTGCCAACTCACTGCATAAAAGATTGATTCGCGATTTATCTGTGCAGCTACGTGGGTCTCACACATACAGCTACAAAAAGTCACAAAGATCTCATCCTCCACCTTCGAAATGCAATTTTTAACATCATCGAGGGATGAAAATTTAATTCTTACTGAAAAGTTCGTTTTTCGCAGGGCGAAAAATTACACCAGGGAGTGCAGCTCCAAGCTTTCTCCATGCCAAAATCCGGGATTTTTACAGTGTTTAGTGCTAACTTCTTCAAATATCCACGGCTTGTGCCACCAACCACGAAATTATAGTAAGTTCCATGACAAAGTTCGTCGGCGTAATCTACAAACTTTTCAGTAGGATGACAACAGTGCAGCACCGAAACGCGAACTTTGTCATCTGCACAGGTCACAACACAAACACTGAAATCCATGCTCTACAATTGCCTCATTTCTGGTAAAAGCTGCATGAAAATGAAATTCCAGACGGCAATTCCTCCAGATCCGCATGGCGCAACACTTTGTTAGTTAGTTACATGTATAGATAAAATTGTAATTGTTATATATATTTGATGCAAACTCGGTTACTGTCACGACCCACTAAACAAGTTTTCATTCTGCACTAAGGCCGTGATGGTGATATTACCAAAGTGTAACTTCGTTAACATCACAACATACTTACTGTCATTTGAGAGTGAGAGCCAGCTATGTCAGACTGTAGTTTTTTGTGTATGGTCTGGTACAGTAAAGCCTGTCTATAATGGTCACCCCTGCGACCTGAGAAAAAATGACCTTATAGACAGGTGGTCTTTCTGTCCAGGTAAATTTCTTTAGAAAATGTNTCATTTTGGGGTTATGAGGAATGGCCTTGATACACAGGTAACTGCTCTATAGAGGTGACCGTTAATACCGGTTTGACTGTAATTGATTACAGAGGATGAATGGCGAGGCAGTGGAATGGAAGTCAATGGCAATCGATCCACGAATCACTTCCTTTGATAGTCTTATGGTACTGCTGGAGAGAGCTTTTAACATATCAGGGTAAGAACCGTAAGATGCATTGTTCTGTTATATTATTACATGAATGGCACATGGTATATAATGCCTGTTAACCCTTGTCCTGCTTGTAAAACTAGTTAAATGAAGGCTTGAAGTCGCTTCATCAATTGCTGATTGGTTGCTTGGTAAGTACTAACTATCTGATTGGTTAGGTGTTGCTACTTTTGACTTGTTTCGAAAACGTGTATACACGTCANAAAAGTTTCGAAAACGTGTATACACGTCAATAGCAGGGCAAGGGTTAATTTGTTCACATGATGATGCCTTCTTCTCTGGCGATCTTTATAAAGTTAAATGTAAGCCTTTGTTTGCCTCGATTTCAGTTTTATGTGTAATCTCGTTTTTATGTACATACTATAGGCCTATATATGTAAGGTTGATAGTTGAAGAGAACTTAACCCCAGTTCAAACTTCAGAGTATTATTTCTCTGCATGGCTCTCATATTTTTGCCAGATATTAAATTTATAGTTTCTGCCTTTTGAAATACCAAGACTTGACCTT
>OFHS01006286.1:0-10311 GCA_900245855.1 Calvadosia cruxmelitensis | reverse complement strand
TTGAACCCCGTATTGTGGTCGATGCAACGTGGTTCGATCATGGTTCGGTATTGTTCGCTGTTCGCTGCTTCGTTGGTTGATTTTGAAGATCATGTCGGCTTAGAAATGTTGATCGGACAGAAAGAGTTTTTTGTTATTGTGCAGTTTGCGCTTAGGCACTGGAGGAAGCTGAGAAAGCTGTGAAGTGTCACCTTGACGGATTTCGCTTTTGCGTCATTCACAAAATTATCACAGCTGTGATGCTGTGAACTCAACCAAGTTGCGATTGTTAAACAGGAGCTAGGCACCGTCTCTGTGCCGTCTTTGGCGCGACTTGTGAATGGTGAGCACATCTGGTGAATAAATTACTCACACTTCTTTTGTTTTCGTAAAATGGATTTTGATCCGAACAGTTGAATGCTGATCGCGTTTAATAGCGCCAAAGACGGGGGTTTGGTCCTGTTCACCAAGAGGAGCTTGTTCTTGGAAGCTGTCAAAAACTGTCAAAACAAATCACTTAAAACGCTCTGGCCACTAAATCCTGCAAATTTTGAAAATTCCTGAAAAATCCAAACATTGTTGTCGCATCGTATTGTTCGCTGTTCTCACCTTAATTGCTTGATTTTGAGGGTCTTGATAGCTTAGAAATGTTGATCAGACAGAAAGAGTTTGTTGTTATTGTGCAGTTTGCGCTTAAACACTGGAGGAAGTTGAGAAAGCTGTAAACTGTCACCTTGGCTGATTTCGCTTTTGTTTGTTTGTGGTTTGCCTGCTGGTTAATGGCCTGATACCTTGTTTATGCGGCTCGACGTTCCACATTCGACGATGTTGAATAGTATTTCATAATCAAGAAGAGTAATTCTTCTTCTTTCATCTCTGGTATTTCGTTGCTGTATCTGTTGTACTCATCAAAGAGAATGGTTCTTGTGCTTTTCACATTAAAGTAAATCTCTTCACTACAATTTTTCTAATTTATTTATTGCAGGTGTTAATTAATTTCTACAAATAATTATACCAATATTAATATTTTAAGCATTAACATTCCTACGCCGTGAGTCAGCTCGTAGAGCATCTATGTTCATTCATTAAGCTGACAGTTAATGAAACATCATGAATTTTAATTGGAAAAATCCCTGTATCAATCACTTATGAGATCATACTTTTGATGTCCCTTGTTTTCCACAGGATTGTAGCAGCCAAACAGCTTGCTGTCATTTGCACCTATGATACGATCTTGATCATCAAGATGCTGCGCATTTGGGGCAACAATGATATCTTGCTCAGCATCAATCAATGACAGGTTCAGTTTCGCAGAATCTAAAACGTCAGAATGTTTCTCGTAAAATTGGCTATTCTCTAAAATACGATCTGCATTTGCCTCATAACTGTCTAAAAATGTATTGAAATCACCTTTTAGATCTACGTACTCATCTCTCCAAGGAATGTAAAGCATTAGCTGTTCTCTGATCAAGATCTTTGTACTTGTCGTACCTAACCGAACGAATGACTTTTGTTTTAGTCCTTTGCATAAGCTTAAAACCTCCTGATAGGGCTCCGAATCGAGTCCCGGGAAACCGGGACCCGACATTTATTCCGGGAACCGGGAATGGATTTTCCCGTTTCGCTCCCGGAATTTGTTTGCATTTTCCTGCTTTTTGCAGATTCTGTAAAGCTTCATGATCAGTTGATGAGTTTTTAAGTTGCCCATCATTTGTCTACTGCGTTGTTGTCAAAAATGTTTGTGGAATCGTAACGTCGGTCATGACGTTGATCACCGCCTCCAGTTAACTTGTTTGCAGATTGCTTGTCGGTGTCAGCTTTCTTTTGTCTCGCAACAATACACCGCTTTACGGAAATGTGCGATGTTACATCAATGAATCACTTTAAGCCTTGTTTCCTTTTGAATCTGGGGCACCCGCCGATTTTCGTAGGCTCCTTGCGGTGAAATGGAAACCGCGAATCGGGAGATCGGGAGGGAATCGGAAGGAGCCGGCGATTTGTCAACATGTTGAAATTTCGGGAGCGCACCGGCGGTGCAATGCGTTGCGGCGCTCCCGATTCAAATGGAAACCAGGCTTTACACATTCACCGTTCCGCAACGTCTCATTCGTCGCGTTGCCTTGCTTTCGATATTTCGTGGCACTGCGGTACACTGGATTTGGATGTTTATTTGTGCCTCGAAAAATCTTTAGAACTCAGGCTTTGGACATAAGTTTGTTTTGTCTAATTTCTGTTGTCCTTGCGAGATTAGATTGGAGTGTTGTAAACTCTGTTCAAGTGTTCAGACCGCTGTTCGTTTCAAAACAACTCGAACGGCTGCCTTATCAGCCTTCGTTAACGTCCAGTCAGTCTTAACTTTCGAGGATTTCTTAAACTTGAAATTAATTCGCCGTGCTGACGACAATTTGTGTAGTACAAGTCACGACCGTCCGGTCCTGCTTTTGGTTTCAACAACATGCGCTACGCTGTCTCATCAGCCTTAGTCTTCGTGGTGGCTAGTCGCTGTAAACTTTAGCAGATTACTTTGACTGGAGTTATTTAGGAACATTGATTCTTGAATTGTCCACACTCTCAGTCTTTTCACGGAGAATTTACTCGCGTTGGTTATCATTTATTTGTTTATTTGCGAACAGAAGTCTGAAGCTTTGTATACTGTGCGAAAACAATGGAAAACAAAAATCGGGACCCGTTCGGGTCCCGGTTATCAGTTTCGGGAAACCGAGAATGAATTTTCCTGGTAATTCGGAGCCCTACCTCCTGATATGAACAACTGCCCAGGATTCTCTGAAGTTTCAGTATTATCTGTGTCAATGTCATCAATATGATCATCTTCCAAGTGTAATTCAAGAAACTTTCCATTTTTTGCCTGTTTTAGTTTTCGATAGGAGGGATCTTTTGGCACTATTTCATACCATGCGACAAAATCTGCCAAGCACGTTTCTTCTAGCTTCTTATGGCGTCTCATATAACGCTTTATAATGCTATCTGACTCTATATCAGTTGAGTCATCAGGTAACTCATTGTCAATGAGTCATTGATAGAACTCATATGTTTCAAGAGATAATCAACGTTTATCAGGATGACGTGTATTGATAAACTGAACTGTACGTGACGATCTTCTGAGGGGAATTTGCAAGATCAGAGAAACTGCCTCTTGTGCACTGATTTCAACAGCATTTAGAAATTTGTTTCCTATATGTCGGACCTGTTTTGACATTTTTTCATTTTCCAGCCTGGCTTCGTGCGCAGCAGCCTCTAACAATTTACTCATTCCTCTCTGGCCTTTTGATGTGTAAGACAGAATGTATACAGCACAAGCATATGGATCCAAGATAAACTGAATGTCCATGTTACACTATGAACTGATGCCATGTGAAATCCATGTGAAAATTATGTGAAAAACCATGTGAAAAGTGCCCTTTTCACATGGTTTTTCACATTGTTTTCTAATTCACACCTTTTTCACATGGTTTTTCACATGGTTTTGGATTCATAGTGTTAGCTTGCCATGCCAACAATAGCTTTTCGCTGTAATTGTTTATTCTTATTTCTGAAGGTGACCGCTGAAGAAATAATCTAGGTCTTTTCAAAGAGTACTGAATAATATACTGTTCATATGTTAAATCTAAGATTTCTAAGAACTGATGAAATGTGATGTTGTCACCATATTTCATCTCTTCAAGTAAAGACTCGATGCAATGTTGATGCTCCTGCAATGTATTTTCCTCCTCTTTACTGAGATTGCACTCATCCAAAGGATTCAAATCATTCAATACAGTTGTTCGGGCATTGGTGGCAGTGGAAAGCTAAATATACAGATATTTTTCCCTTTCTTTTTACATGTCTTTGATTGACTGTGTCTCTGCAATTTAATCAATTCATCATTTGCAACAGCTGTAAAGCTCTCGGCACGTGTGGAATATTTATCCACAAAATCTGTAACATCCTGGTCAGTTGATTTGCCATATACTGGAGCACACTAGATCCAAAACAAGGCGTGCACGTGAGGTGAACCTCTTTGCTGGAATTCAATTCTCTAAAAGGAATCAATCACTTCTCCCAGAGGATCGGCTTCACTTTTAATGAATTTTCTACCATATGATCAAAAATGCGTACGCATGTGATAGGATCACTTTGTATAAGTTCCGATTTCTTTTGCCATGACATTTTTGCAATTTCTTCTTCTGTGTAATGCACATGGTCAAGTATTCGGCCCAGTGTCTGCAAAAGATGAATCCATTCAGTTTCTGCAGCTGAAAAATAACAAAACCTGGTTGATCTGGTTGCTGCTTGCTCCATTTGTCAAAAACAGAGAATAAACAAATAATTGTGAGTAAAAACTAACACCATTTCTTCACTTTCTACAGCCCCAACAAAATAGAGTTCAATTTGCAACACCGACGTTAATTGAACAACACTTCTACAACACCACTTTGCTCGCAAGGCAGTATGTTATCAGGAATGTTTACGCGACAAGATTAGAAAAACAAACAAAGAATCAACGAGTTTCCCCCACAGCATAGACTCTCGGGTTGCCATATTAACCGTGAGTCGTGTATACAAACCGCTGCAGCCCTATACCAGGTCGGAGAAACAGTAACAGGGATCAGCAAAGCCATCCTAGATCAGATATCGAACTCTGAACGACTGAACGCATTCTATGATAAAGTTATCATTGCTCTTCCATGATTTTGTTCAATCAAATCGTAACAGCATTGGCTAACTCATGCAAAAGCTCAGCCACCGTACATGTAAAGTGAACACTATTGTGGCTGTTCGACCATACAAGGCTGCAGCAAACAGCACGGAACTGAAGATGACAAACGACTTTGCATAAAACATGACAGAAGCCATTTTCCCGCTACTTATTGGTCTTCCTGCTTCGCGCTGGCAGCCATGTTTTCTGTTGATTCACATTGTTTTGACCATCAAAAAAGTCTGAAGATCGCGCATGTGCAGTATTAATCGTTGCGGTGAGCCCATGCCGCAATGATTGTTTTTGAGCAATCTATTATTATGAGATAAAATAGATCTCATACCAAGGACACGCCATATTGTCTTGTTGAAGCAGAATACCCATATCATCATGTGTAACGCAAGTCAAAATTTATGAAGTAACTTACAATTTTAATTTGAAGATGTAATGCGTTATTAGACATATGATTTAATTCACTTCTTTTGAATTAAACGTAATCAAGTACCTTTCAAAGTTTGTGAAAACCTAATGATTGCAAGGGACTATTACTGTTGTAGTGCCTATTTGCAGTCCTGCCAATCAACAAGATCCAGTGGTTCTTGTTTCTTTCTTAAAACCACGAGTAGGTCATCCAAAAGGTTCTTACTGTTGGCAATATAAAAATGGAGCATATGCAGAAGGCCAACAGTGGCCCATGTTCCTGTGTTAGGTGTGAATTCCACATCAGCTAAATTGTTGCTTTTGCTACATATAGATTGTACATAATCACATGCTTAACTACATTTACAAATGACTTGTAGGCTTCACATAACTTTCTAATAATCAAGTCATTATAACATTGCTCTGTTGTTGTATTATTGTAGATACAATTAAGTTTGGAGAAATTGTCAACGAACCTCCTCAGCTCAAGTTCAAGCCACGAAAAGCTGCGGCCAAACGAATGGTTTGGAATGATTACATATGTTGCGTTTTTGCTGCTTTATTTTACAAACAGATTTAGAATACTGTTTATCGATATTAACTGTATTGTTGATATGTACATGGTGTTTCAATATGTACAAGGACTCTCAGAAAAGGCTAAGCTTGTTGAAACACGTAGGTGTAGCAGGCGCAGGAAGGATAGCAACACAACCGACGCTGTCGAGATGCAGGGACACAACGACCTGCTTGTTATCCTTTTCAACGTAAACATACATCTCTAGCACAGCTAGCCAATCAGCAGGCGAATCAGAAACTAGCACCAATCAAATTACAACACGTAGTATAGGGGGATCACAATACAATCTCAACACTCCCACTTACTGTTATTCCCCTTAATAGCCGAGAATTAATAATCCAAACGTAAATAGCATTAGCACATGTACATAACTAAACAAACTCAGTCTATAATGACTGTTCATTGTTCAACTCTTCAGAATAACCACATGCATCGCCGTTTTCAAGTTTTCGAACTTGTCACGGGATAGTCCCTTAGTCAGCGTGTCAGCGACCATGCGATCAGTTGGACAATACGCAATGTCGATTTCCTTGCTTTCGACCTTGTCTCGGACATAGTGATATTTAATGTCGATATGTTTGGTGTGCGGATGTCCAACAGGATTCTTGGACAGGCAGATGGCGCCTTGATTGTCCTCCAGTAAGACTGTTGGATCTCCTTGGGTAAACCCCATCCCGTCGAGTAGTAACCGCAACCATGTTGACTCTTGTGTTGCCATATTTGACGCAATATACTCCGCCTCAGTTGTCGAGAGAGCGACCACAGATTGTTTCTTAGTGCTCCAACATGATGGGACCTCCACACAGCTCAAACATGTAACCGGAGAGGGATTTCTGATTCTCCACATCTCCAGCCCAGTCTGCGTCACGATAAACTGACAACACAATTTCTCCATCTCCTCGAAATTTGATGCCATAATTAATTGTTCCTTTGAGATATCGCAGGATCCTCTTCACAGCTTGCCAATGCTGTTTTGCTGGATTGGACATGTACTGGCTCAGTACGTTGACAGCTGCAGAAAAGTCCGGTCGTGTGCCAAGTGCTGCATACGTTAAACATCCAATGGCTGCTTGGTCTTACTCTTGAGATCTCGTTTCAAATCTTCTGCCTATCTCCAAAGGAGTGGACACCGCCTTGCAATTAGTGAAATTGAACCTTTCAAGTATTTGTTGGAGATACTGACCTTGGCTGATTGTCAGTACTTTAGCACTCCGATCTCTAACAATCTTTATCCCCAAGCAGAAATGAATTTCGCCCCTGTCATCCATTGGAAAAATTTCTCACTGAGACATTTCTTCTCATTCTTCAGCATCTCTGAACTGTTCGTTGCTAAGATTAGATCGTCCACATAAAGACATATGGTCATGATGCTTGACCCTTTTCTTTTGAAGTAGACACAGGGGTCCGCTTTGTTCTGGGTGTATCCCTGATCTTTGAAATATTGATTAATGGACTTATTCCAACACCTAACGGACTGTTTGAGACCGTAAAGGCTGCGATTGAGTTTACAGACTCGGTCGGGGTGCCGCTTGTCCTCAAAGCCCTCTGGCTGCCGCATGTAGATCTCGGTGTCTATCTCCCATTCAGGTATGCGGTCTTCACATCCATTTGATGCACCTCAAAATCCAGAGCGTTGCTAATTGCCAGGACTGATCGGATGGAATTAAAACGTGCTACTGGTGCGTACACCTCATCGTAGTCTGTGCCACGCTCTTGCGAGAAACCTTGTGCCACCAACCTCGCCTTGTATCTCTCCACATTCCCATCAGCACCTCTCTTCAGCTTGTAAACCCATTTACTCCTAACAATGTTCTTGTCTCTTGGTGGGTCCACATCAAGTATCATTCTCTTGCAGAGATTTGAACTCCTCTTTCATAGCATCCATCCAAGCACCTGCATGAGCACTTTCCTTGGCTTCATTCAAATTCACTGGTGCTTCTCCTAGAAAGGCTGAGAGGGCGAAGTCAGCTATGTCGTCCTCCTCCTCTTGCTCATCTTTTTATTGGAGTGTCGGATGGTCCCTACCTCTGATTGTGGTGACTCGTCTTGCATTCCTCCTGTCGTCTCCATGTTCTCATCATCTATCGACTCACTTTCGACTTCCGATAATGAATCTTCGAAATCGTCGTCACGTAGGAATGTCTTTGACTTTGCATCGCTGCATGGCTTTTTCTTTGCCCCTGATACGGTGAATTCATTTTCCTTGAAGATGACGTCCCATGATCTGTAGAACTTCTGCTTCTTCTTGTCATAGACCTTGTAGCCGTAGCTGGTGTCACAGTACCCTACAAAACTGCACAACTGTGACTTGGGTGCCAGCTTGCTCCAAGCATGCTTTGGGACGTGTACCAAGACGTCGCTACCAAAAACACGTAGATGCTTTACGTCTGCTTTGCACCCATGGTACTCCTCGTATGGGGTCCGCCCATTCAACGCAGTACATGGCGATCTGTTTACAAGATAGGCTGCCGTCCTGATAGCCTCAGCCCAGAACGTGGTTGGGAGGCCAGCATGATGGATCATTGCGCTGGCGGTTTCCAGCAACGTACGATTCATCCTTTCAGCAGTTTCGTTGTGTTGCGGCGTATGTGGTATAGTCACCTCTTTCTTCATGCCTTTCTGTTTATAGAAGTTGTTAAATGAGGTTGACACGTATTCTCCACCGTTGTCTGAATGTAGCACTTTGACTTTCAGCTCTGTGGAGTTCTCTGCTTCTGCTACGAAGTCTTTAAACTTTCCAAACCCATCACTTTTCTGTTTTAGAAAGCATACTGTCACGTACCGTGTCTTTTCATCGATGAAAGTTGCGAAGTACTTTGAACCTCCCTTCGATTTGACCTCCATAGGCCCACAAACATCGCTGAACACTCTCCCTAGCGTTTGGTCTGACTTGGTCCTCACCGACTTTGCAAACTTTTCTCTGTGTTGTTTTCCAAGAGCACAACCCATACAGCTCCTGTCAAAATCCACCTTCGTATCGCACTGCATTCCATCAACCAAACTCGCATCATTAAGTTTTTTCAAATTGTCAACCCCCAAATGACCGAACCATTCATGCCACAATTGTAACGAGCAGTCATTCCTCCCACTCAAGCAAACTGCCTCCTTGACATCGCCTGTGGCACCGTTTCCGGCACTATTGTCAACAACATTCACGTGGTAAAGTTTCTCGTTGGGCCTTCTCGTCCCAAATGATAATAACCTCTCGCCGACTTTCATGTGACATTCGTCGTTGACAAATTTCACTATGATACCTTTCTTTGTCATAGACGACACCGACATCAAGTTCCGCTTCAGCAGGGGCACATACAGCACATTGCATAACCTCAGCGTGATGCTTTGCTCACCAGACTTCACACGCAATCGTACCACACCTTCGCCCACCGCTTGAACTTCCCTGTCGTCGCCCAACAATATCTTTGACAGTTTGCGAAATTTCTGATAGTCTCCCATGCTTTCCCTACAGAATGTCATGTGGTGTGTGGCCCCAGAGTCAATACACCGGTCTGTCGTCGATCTTACTCCGGCAACACAAGCTACGTCGTACTCGCTGGACGAGTCGCTTCGTTCAGCCTTTGACGCGGCGTAACTGGCTTTGTTGTTGTCTTTTGTCTCTGATTTTTCATCAGCCTTCTTCTTCCTGCACTCCCTGATAAAGTGACCCGGGATGTGGCAGTAGTGGCAAGTATCTGTCCGTTTCGGTTTGCCATTCCAACTTGTCTTGTTGCTGGTCTTGTCAAAACGCTTTGCGAACAGGGCGTTTCCACTGTCTTCGTGGCTGCCATGAAGACTTTCGCTTTCACGTCGCTTTGCTTCCTCGTGTAGCAATCGCGCTTTGACAGTCTTCCAGTCAAGTTTGTCTTCGTCGATATTTTCCAAGGCTGTGATCAATTGAGCACACGACTCGGGCAGACTGCCAAGTAAGGTGATAACAAAGTCTCCCTCATCCACTGGCGCCCCTACCGCGTCCAGTTGTTCGCTCATTGTCCTCATCCGATTGATGTGACTCAGCATATCATTGCCTTCTTACATTCTGGTTGTGAAGAATTGTCGTAGATAAAATAGTTTCTGACTGAGTGATTTCCTTTCAAAATGTCCCTCCAGGTTTGTCCATGCTTCGTGGGCAGTAGTGGCCGTTCTCACATGTAACAACTGGCTATCCACCACCGACAACAATGACAGAGTCCTAGAACAGTTAAACAGATACAATAGATCAATTTCTAGGACTAATGAATACATAACAACAGCGTAGATAGATTAATACAAACGATTACTTACAGAAAGAAGTTATGCTTGTCCACGGGAAGAACGCAATAAACAAAGATGGCTGCCTTGGGCCTGCTGACCCTATTGGTCAGTGGTAAACTCTTCATTGACTCACGGTTACCATGGTAACCCGTGGGTCAATGTTGTGGAGGGAGAAATTTTTCAATTTTTCTATTCATATTCAGACCGTGGGAAAATTGGTCGCCCCCCGCTGTGATCGTGGGAATCACACACTAGTGTGTCAAATGTTATTCGTTGATGACGTCATGGTGAAGTAGACTTGCGCTGAACTGTGCTTACGCAACTGTGCTAAGTTTTGGTTTTATACTAGACTTACTTTATCATAAATTTGAATGTGGTTACATTGCCTGAT
>OFHS01006284.1:0-10315 GCA_900245855.1 Calvadosia cruxmelitensis | reverse complement strand
TGCTTCTCTATCACGGAATATGTTTAAACAATTTGTTTGTGGCTAATTTGATAAACTATTCTCATTTGAATTATAAAAATACAGTATTGAATTAACCTGTATTGGGCGACCACCTTTGCTGAGAGATCACTTTTTAATTATACGTTTTGGATATCTTTATGTGATTTGTGATGTTCTTAGAATTGATTTTACTATAATCAAGAGGGAGATACTGTTTTATATGCTAAAACTGAGAACTGTGATTTGTATAGGACTAATTTAACATCCATCCAAATGCGAAGCAACGACGCTGGACGCAGCTGCGTTAGCAGCGCGGACCAGCTAGTACAAGCAGAGAAGCGCTGTACGTGCATTAGTAACTGGTCAAACAAAGCAAATTATGATAGAAGCACAATTATCCTCACATAGAAAGACAATGAAAGCTTCTGAGGGGGCTGTAGCTAGCGATCATCAGACCGTAAAAGTATTGTTCGAAATGTTTAGAAAATTATGCCAACAGTGTACTTACGCACCATACTTCAATCGGTCTCGAAAAGGCAAGTACTCGCTATGTCTCCTAGAGATACCTCCCAATCAGAGCATTCATTCGCTGAAAATAGAGATACTTATCATGCTGCTTTTGATGCATACAGAAAAAATTCGACTCAAAATTCAGTGGAGATAGCTGTAGCCAGGGAGTATTTACTCCCTCAATTCCATAACTGTGAAACACTGCGAGTCCTATCAGTTGGTTGTGGCGTTGGAACATGGGATGTTTTGTTTATCGAAGCGTTGTTTGGATCTTGTAAAACGAAGAAGCTCATATACACCGCCGTGGAACCTGCTGAACCTGCCCTGAACACATTTAAGAAATCTATTGAAGAAGCAACAGACCCTGGTCTCAAGAGGGTCCATTTTGAATGGCATAACACGACATGGGATGAATTTGTAGGCGGAAGAGAATCCCAGCCAAAAGAAAAATGTTTTGATCTGGCTTTGTTTGCTCAATGTATATATTACTTAGAGCCGGAACAAGTCATTTCGTTTGTTACTGGAAATCTTCTCAGTAACAGAGGACGTCTAGCGATTTTTACCATGAGGAACACTTCGTTTTATGTACAACTTATTCGACGTTTTGCCAGCAGTCTCTCAAATGCCTACAATACCAAAGACATCGAGACCGTCGAGGTACTATCAGAAATATGCAAGCGCGTGGGTCGATCATACGGAAGGTATGACACTGAATACCTTGTCAATGTCTCTCCCATACTCCATGAGACTTCTGATGAAGGTGAGAAAATGTTAGACATGCTCTTTTTTACTAATGGGTTTTCAAAAACTATCACATCGGATTTGAAAGAAGAAGTATTGCAATTCATCCACGAGTTCACCCGAAGACCCAGAGAAGCTCCATTGTGTGAAATAAACAAAGCAGCAGCTCAGAAATGCAGCAAATACGCCGTCTCTCCTCTATCCATGTTGACCGTAGCTCCCCAGTTGCCATGAATTGGATTTAAAATATCATAGACACTCGAAAGTTCAAGAAGATGGGTCAACTATCTGAAGAGGAAGTTGAAACGGACTGATGTTAGATAATCTGAGGCTAACTGCAAGCTTTCTGATTTTGTAGGAATACCATTGTCACAATTGTGCCTGTACAAAGCCAGTAAAGTAATGTATACCATGTCAGCACATCGAGTTTCGGTTTGAGGCCGTAATCGTCGAGATTCCCACGAATGTGTTCTACTGTTATATTCGAATATTGTTTCAATTGACACGTTCCCTTGTCCATTTTCTGATGCTAACAGTAAAGGAAGTTATGAAGTGTTCAGCAAAGTATGTAAACTTTTACTTTAGCAAAAATAAATAATAATTCCAATATTTTACTTACGTAAAGTGGAAAAGTAAATCTGTTTTAGAAAATCTTTCTAAGAAAAGTAAATAAATTTTACAATGACATCAACAGTATAAAATAAAAAATTTATAGCAATAATAGTTATACCAATATAGCTACAGCCCTGGGCAGCATGTCTTTCACAGCATTGGACGATAGTGTTAGGGGAAATTGTTAGCAAAGGATAAAAAGTAAGACGACAAGACAACCAGTCCAGCGAGTAAAAGTAATATTCAGCAACGCGATAAGATTGAGAGAAAGCGCCAATAACAACAAGGCGTTTCCCGTTCTTAGTGTGTCCAATAATAAGTTTTTTACTAGAAGATCCGTGTTCTCATAACATCCACACCGATGAAAAGCACCAACTCGGTGATGTATTACGAGGAATTATATAAAAAATTGATAAATTTATGATTAACGCATGTGGCTACCATTTAGGTCTGGAAAAATAGGTATCACGTGCAGCAGCGAGGAGCGGCAGTAGCGCTGTGGATTGAAGACAATGTCCAGGTTCCCAGGTTGTGTCCGCGGCATGGTAACCTTTCTAATTGACTAAAATATATAACTATTCACAATTCCAACTTTCATTTTGTGAAGTATCGTTTTCTTTCTGTTTTACAATGTAGGCTGTGGCTTTCATTGTTCTGCCAATGCTAGTCTTTATAAAGTTTTCAATTTCTGACTGAATTTATTGACGTTTTTCCTCTTTATAGCGAGTACGTCTGGAGAATTTTCATGGGGTTGTTGTATCAACTATGATATGGTGACGAACAATTGATAATACACAAGCTTTCCAATTGCTTCACAGACAATTATTGCATGAGGTCGTGGAATGTGCGGAGTATCAATGTTCTGTGTGAGTCGTCAAGGTCAGCGATTTGAATATTTTGCTGCCATCGAGAAATAGATTGATTGAAAGGGTAGGACATGTCATCAATATTGTCCATTGTTGTAAGTGGCTTCGATTGTTTGTAGTGTCCAGCGCTGATGATTTGTAGCGTGTTATCATTAGGCCTATGGTTGCAGGGGTATAGGTGGGTGGATGGCCATCACCACACACCACATTCAAAAATACAATTTGTCAAATGCAGTTGCATCAGCTGGGCGATCAGATAGAATTGGTAGTGTGGGCTTGGCTTCATTGAATTCTTTACCAGTGTTGTTAGCAGCCTGGCGACGAACTTCATACGCCGCAAGACAAGCAGCCAGTACACGTTTTTCCAGGCGAATGCGCAGACCTAGGGGCTTGGGACCTGAGGTGGTAAAAAGTCGTCAAAGTTTGTCACCGTTTTGCTGTGTTTTGACCGCACGCACTCAGACGTTGCTTCACTTGACTGGATTTTTCTTTATCGGTAGAGGTTTAAGCGAAAGATAGACGTCGTCTTCACAAAGAATATACATCAAGGTACGTAACCATGCTTTAAACGAAGTAGTTATGTAACGGTTAAAATCGCCATTCTTGCTGGCCTTGTTGATGTTAGCTTTGCTGTTGTTCGGAGTTAGTAAGGCATTTTGCAGTCGCTCTTGGGCCACGTTTAATGTGCTATCGCTACTGTAATTGACGTTTTTAGGAAGCTACATTGCTAGATTCTTAGTTTGAAATATTATTATTCCTCTTTTTCGATTTGTTTTCACCCTCTCCTCTATAATATTGGCGCCATTTTGCTGCTTGTTATTGGCATTGCAGCGGTCGTCCTCTCATGCATTGATGTTCTTATCTCATACTGCATAAACACATGAATTCTTTGTTGACGGATAAAGAGCATAGATTTCTTCAATAGATTCCTAGCTAGCCGTCTTAGATTTCAAACTGTTGTTTCAGTTATTTTTTTGCCAATGTGCTAGAACTATATCCTATGTTGCCTTTTTACTGTTCTGTGTAGATGCGTATCTGCGCGTTTCCAAACTGCAGCAGCAGCAATTACCAGCTGAACAAATGGAAGAGAGAAATGTGTGACACTCATAAGGCAACTCATGAGGCCTGTTCCTGCCCTCCACCATTCATTTTGTTTCCTTTCCAAAGAAAAACAAATCCTGCTCTGCGAAGTGAGTGGATAAAAGGCATCAACAGGAAGGATAGCACGACTGGAAAAAATTGGCAACCTATAGATTCCAGGGTCTGTTCCTAGTACTTTTTGATGGTAAACCATCTGATGCATTCCCCGTGTCAGTCACAGTAGAAGTTCTTGAGGAAGGCAGATCCACTGGCAGTTTGAAAAGGAGTCGCAGCGTCCCTGCTGAAAGAGTTGAGCCATAGAGTAAGGTGAGCAGACAAGAAGAGCCTGCTGCTGATATTTCACAGGAGGAGGCATGTACATCAATGGACTGCAATGTTGTTGCAGAAAGCATGGGCAGCACTTTTCCTGCCAGTTCTCAAGATATTGAACATGGAGACCGTGATTATTTATACCGTTGCGATTGTTCACTACAGTGCTCTTGTGTTGGCTGTATTGAAAGAGAAGCGGCAATTAAGCGACTCAAATTCATGAACAATCAGCTTCGGAGTAAGGCTCAAAGATTCTCAAGACCGTGGAAAAGCAAGTGCACACACAATACATCACCGCAAACGCAAGAGCTAAATTTTACACCGGACTGTGTTCATTGAGTGCCCTTAGAGACTTACATGACTATGTGAAGGGCAGAACAGAGAAAATGCTATACTGAAAGGGGCGACGATCATCATATTACGGCAGAAGACGATCGATCTCACTTAGTGCTCCAGGAAAAAGAGGACCAAAAAGGAAGCTGACAAGTAAAGATGAAATGGTTCTCTATGCTTAGTAAAACTGCATCTTGCTCCATCCAATGAGATGATAGCAGACATCTTTAGCATCAAGTATTGGTCTGGTGTCCCATATTATCAACTCCTGGGTAAAGTATCTTACACAAGAAATGAAGCCACTTATTTTCTTGTCACCACGGGCAGATATCCGAGAGTCTGGGCCAAAGTCGACGGCACGTCGTTTTGCAAACTTACGATGCACAATTGATTGCACAGAAATTTTATTACTAGACCGAGGGATCTTGAACTGCAAGCAATGACATGGTCCGAATACAAGAAGCATAACACTGTTGAGTTGATAATGGGAATAGCCCCCAATGGAACAATAAAATTTCTGTCTAAGGTAGGGTGCGGTCGAGCATCAGACCGCTTGATTACGTTGAAGTCTGGCTTTCTTGATTTGGTTGAGAAAGGCGATTTAATCCTTGCCGACAGATGATTTACCATCCGAGAGGACTTGATGATAAAGCGGACGACATATAAAAAGCAACTCGAAATGGAGAACGAGTCAAAGAAGGCTGTCCGAATAGACATAGCAGAATTGGATAAAACTGCAAGTGAAGTAAAAATAATTTTGCCATGCCCTAATGCTGCCTTGTCCCGAAAATTAGATGCTGAAAATGGTTTGGTTTATATGAAGACAACAGGCCCAGGTCGTTTTTATGGCATCGAATGGAAATAAATCTGTCTGTTAGTGATGTCATGTCTGCTATGCCGGACGTACCATGCTAGTCAACTTATGCGAACTATACTCAGAAAATCTAAAAAGATTTCTAGTTGAACATTTGGACAAACAATCACAAATTTGGACGAATATATTATTACAAGCTGAACAATACCATGCCACAGCGTTACAATATCAGGAGGAACAGCACGCACATTTTATAAGCCAGCTGAATGGTCGCTTGGAGACAGAAATGACTTTGTCTACCTCATCCGGATCATGTAATGCCTGCTACAGAGAATCCACAATCTGCAATAAAAACTCAGAACGAGCAAGTGAGTCCTGATAATTCTTTCTGTGATGGTGTAACTGATTCGCTATCGACACATACTGGACATTCAACTTCTTGTGTTTGTTCAAAATGCACCAAAAACCGAGCGCAAGCTCAATACTACGATATGAAGTGTGTTGAGCTGAGTAGGTCTTTATCCAATGTTCCACCACAGCAACAGCATCCAAGTGCTACGTCATGTCTCGAAGTCCGTCCCGGAACGACACCGATCAATAGATGTCCCACTGCATTCAGAAATGGGCTTTCCTTCAATATAAGAGAATCGAAAGTGAAATGTTATGGTCCAAAGCATGATGCAAAACGACGACAGAAATATATAGAGTAGGGCGACTGTTTGGTGCTACTACGATTCGGAGCGCTGGCTGCAATCACACTGCAGTAATTGTCGAGTATACGGTCACGCCAATCGTAATAAACCAGTTCACGTGTTTTTAGGCGCATGCGCAGACCTAGGTGTTTGGGACCTAAGGTGGTTAAAAGTCGTCAAAGTTTGTTTCTGTTTTGCTGTATTCTTTTTACCACACACACTCAGACGTTGCTGCACTTGACTGGATTTTTCTGCATCGGTAGAGGTTTGAACGAGAGATAGACGTCGTCTTCACAAAGAATATACATCAAGGTACGTAACGATGCTTTAAACGAAAGATTTATGTTACTGTTACGCGATAAAATCACCATTCTTGCTGGCCGTGTTGATGTTAGCTTTGCTTTTATTCGGAGCTGGTGAGGCGTTTTGCAGTCGGCCGTTGGAGAATAGATAGTCAGCATAGCTCCAAAACGACGTATTCCAGCACCAGTACAAAGACGAAGCAACGATTAAACTCATCAGCCCAATGTGAGCGTGGCGTGGGTGCTTGGTCGGTGGGAGATGAAACCCTGTCACCAGCAACCAACCGCCAAGCACAGTCACACTGATAAGCAGTGGAGATATTAATACTAGACTACAGTTGATATGTTGGGTGGGTGGGAGGAAGTTGCGTCTTCGCAAGTTTAATGTGCTATCGTTGCTGTAATTGACGTTTCTAGGAAGCTGTATGGCCACATTCTTAGTTTGAAGTATTATTATTCCTCTTTTTTTATTTGTTCTCGCCCTGCCCTAGAAAATATTGGCGCCGTTTTGTTACTTATTATTGGGACTGCGGCGGTCGTCCTCTCATGCATTGATGTACTTATCTCACAGGAATTAACTGTCTGTGAAGTCAAAGGCATGAAAAAGCTACCACTTGGAGATTTTAAGCGATGGAAATGGCCAGAATTGCGTGATTTTCTGCGAATGTGTGGTGTGAAGACATCTGTCACGAAGGAAGAGCAGTGTGCTTTGTGTAATGGCGCCTCAGAATTAAGCATACCGGTAAGAACTTCGTCAGAAGAGAGCGAAGCAGCCAAAACAAAACAATATCAAGAGTTGCTTGGCATCGATATGATGCATATACCAGATGCTCTTATGGATATAGACCGCAAGGACTGGAAGGATGAGTCATGTTCTGTCTCTGATTGGCCTCCTGTCTTCCAACAATATCTCTCAACTTATCTGCTATCCAAGGAGCAGAGTGTCGATCTTGGAATACGCCTGTTGAGCGATTACAAAGAAGGCAAAGCCTACAGTTATTTTGATTCAAAATGGCTTAATGAAGTGTTCTAACATAACATTTCAGATTGCCATTCGCACTGCTTTCTGAAAGCACAGACAACTCCATCCCGAAGAGTGAATGATATTCCCCATGATTTGTGGGTCTGTGTTGAAAAAAGGACAGGAAAGATTGCTTCTGCATGTTGTTCTTGCTTTGATGGGCAAGGTTTGGTTTTATCTTACTTAGATTTTCCAATAGATTCTGCACTTCACCGCACAATTTTCTTGCTTATAACCTATTGTTCGCTTTGTGGTGACGGCGATCTCCTTATTTGAGATTTTCCTGTGTAAAGAAAAGTGCAGTCTTAAAACTGGGTTTATGTTCTCCTTGCTGTAAGTCTACTTTGCTTTTCTATGTTAAATTATTAATCACCGTTTGCCATGTTAGTATAAGCAATGAAATGCGCAAATATACTGAAGATTTTAACTTGATTCTACAAAATATATTCAAGCTTTCATATTAGCGTTGACTTGCAAAATGAAGTTGTTAAGTCGTTTTTCTTTTTTAGACTTGGGTCAATTCGCAACCACGTTGCAGCTGTATTATTCAAAGTAGAATATGCATGGACCAATGGTCTTAAACATGGGAAGTCTGTTACCTCAAAACATTGTTTGTGGAATAATTATGGTGCTTCAAAAAAGGGAGTGGTTCCAAAGCGTGTATCTGAAGTTTTGATAAGAAAACCAAAATATGGAAAAATAACGATCGCACTATCAATCCTACAACCCGTAAGCTGTTTCAACAACAAAGAGCCAGTTCCAGCTCATCCTTCGTGGCGGGTTTAGTATCTGCTATGTACGCTAGTCTACCAAATTCATGTGCATTTCAAGATATACAGGTGGAGAGCATGGAAATCTGCCATGTCGAGTCTGATGCAAACGTATTTGCCACGGTTTCTGAGGTTATACAGAGTATTGGATACTTTTGTGATGAATATGTAATGGCATTACAAAAAAATACTCAGGGCCAATCAACGAGTTCTTGGATAGAGCAGCGCCTTGGTAAGATTACTGCATCCTTGGCACATCGTGTGATGACAAGAGTGAGAACATTGCGTAGTAAACCAGATTCCTCAACTGTGTCAATACTGGATGATATTTGCCGTTCATCGGACCTCGATCCCGGCAAGGTATGAGCTTTGTTTTATGGTCATCCAATGGAAGACGTGGTCGGCGCCAGCTATGTGAAGTCTGCCGTTGAAACCTGTGTGCTATTTGTGTTGCCTAAACAACCATACATTGGTGCTAGCCCAGATAGATTGGTTGAATGTTGCGGACAAGGCTTACTAGAGGTGAAATGCCCACTTAGTGTTGCATAGGAATTGGCATACCTGAAAATGGTGGATAGGCAATTATTTCTCAGTCAAAGCCATGCTTATACACAATCAAATACAACACCAAATGGGTGTGACAAACACGAGGTGGTGTGACTTTTTTGTTTTCACGTCTGGTGGAGTGTTCCAAGAAAGGATTTTGTTTGACCAGTATCGATGGTACGAACTTTGAGATGCTGCCGAGTATTTCTTTATACACGGTATTGCCCCACATCTACAGACTGTGCAAAAGTCAGCAGCATCAAACAGTGGACAACATGTAATGTGTTCGATTTGCAACTGTGCATCTGCAAGAGCACCTGTGATTTTTAACTTGGATTTTACTTGCAATGATTGCATTGAAGTGTTGTAGTTGCAAATGTTTTGTTGAACTTAGATCTTTGAGCAATCATAAGAGAAAAGTATCAGCATACCTATATTGGTGGATGTGTCTAACTACTGCTGTGATTGCAATCATATATAAAGCTTATCAATAACTGTTTAGAAGTCTGATATTATCACAAAGTATTTCATTATAGGAATGGCATTCCAGCTCAATCATTATAAAAGCTCAAATACATCATTGCAAAGGTGGGAGTAGATTACAAAGGACAGCACAAACAATGACAATGTCATCGATACATGAAAGTAACGTTATGGGTAGGGTGCGACTCAGAATCGAAAAGGCTTTCATTCGCCCAATTTCACACTCTACGTGAATGCGCACATTTGCAATTAACTTTGTACTTTTGACCTCATCCGGTGTCAGCTGCTCTTTTCCAGAGCTAGCATGAGGTATTTCTAATGTTGCCCCACGTAGCATCCATCTCCATTGTATTTAGGGATATAATTGACGATCAAATTTGGTTGGTCATGTTAATCTTCCTTTCAGTAAAATCGTAGAGTTCCTTATCAGGCGTCAAATGTTAAGGGAACTTGTATAGCAAAAGGTAAAAGTAAGACGAAAAGACAACCAATCCAACGAGTAAGAGTAATATTCAGCACCTCGATAAGATTAGGAGAACGCACTAATAACAACAAGACGTTTCCAGAGCCTTTTATATAAAAAGTTGGGACAAGTGGAGTCCAGCAGCCATCTTAGTTCCTTCGAAAGCGATGCTGGGTTGCAGCTTCCCGAAGTGAATGACACGAGTGAATGGGAAACGCCATACTTGAGCGGAGAAAAGGACTATTATTGTTCAAAGTTCAGCCACAAGTATTTCTGCAATCTTACAATCTATGAAGATACTACACAAATCTTGGCAATCAGATGTTCTCGGAGATTGACAAACCAGATATACGTTTCGTTTGTCGCCGCTCTTACTCAACGAGGACATCATTGAAGGGCACCCACACTTAGACATTTTCGATAAGATTCGGAGAACGCACCAATAACAACAAGGCGTTTCCCTTGCTCAGTGTGTACAACATTAAGGTATTTACTAATAGATCCGTGTTCTCATAACAATAGATACAGCTCCTGCTGACCATGTGGTCATGCATTTATAACAAAACGATCATGTCTCATGTTTATTTTACTACTAAATCCCTTTACTCGCATTCAAGGCATGTACTGTGTCATTCAGTCACAACAGAAGCTACTTTTCTGATGGCAAACAAACGTAACTAAAGCCCGGGGCAAACGACGCAACATTTGCACCCAACATCGTCCAACAATTGTTGGGCGCGAAATGTTGCGTC
>OFHS01006283.1:0-10316 GCA_900245855.1 Calvadosia cruxmelitensis | reverse complement strand
TTTGATTTACTGTGATTAATGTTAAGTCTCCAATCTTTGCAGTAGGATAAAGTCTTATTTAGACAGTTTTGGAGTGCTTCCGGAGTCTCAGAAAATAGGACAATATCATCTGCAAACATAAGACAATTTAATTTTTCATCGAGTAAAGAAATTGGGTCTGTATGTGAACATGATAAGTTGTTGGCAAGATTACTTACGAAAATATTGAAGAGAATTGGACTAAGAACACAACCTTGACGAACGCCAATGGATGTAGGAAAATCACATGTTATCGTATCATTGTAAATCAAGGAAGCTGAATTATTTGTGTAAAGGCTTTTTATCAACTTATAAAATAAACCACCGATACTTAGGGAAAGTAGCTTCGAGAGCATGCCCATGTGCCAAACAGAATCAAAGGCTTTTTTCAAGTCAATAAAACAGGAGTAAAGCTTTTTGTTCTGTTTAGTATATTTTGCAATAATAGTTTTGAGACAAAAAAGATGATCATTTGTACGTTTATTCGGTTGAAAACCAGCTTGTAATTTACTCAAAATGTTGTTACTTTGTAGAAAATTAGAAAGTCTACTGTGTAGAATCTTGAAAAACATTTTGCCTAGAACACTAGTTAAACTTATGCCACGATAATTTGAGGGGTCAAGTCTACTGCCTGATTTAAAAATAGGCAAAATCATAGATTCTTTCCATATAGAGGGAAAATAGCCAAGAGAAAGGATTTTATTGAAAACATTCACGTATGTTTTCAAGAAAATATCTGCCGTTGTCTTGATCATTTCAGGTAAAATTTGGTCAGCATCAGGGGATTATTGTTTTTTAAGGCATTGATACTAAGTAGTACCTCCTCTTCTGAAATATCCTGATCCAAGTCATGATCTGATAGAATTTGTTTTTCAAGCTTCTCTAAGTGATTTGATATTTTGTCTTCGTCGTCGTCAATTGGTTTGGAATGTAAAGCTTTGAAATGATCAAGAAGCGCATCATTTGGTGTTAACTGTTCTGGTGTAGTGTCTTTGGACATGCACTGACGGAGCAGTTTCCAATAATCATTTTTGTTGCTCACGTAATCAGTAGACAATTTCGACAAAATGGTATTTTTTGTGTAAGTTTTGCGGCTTTTATAGCTTTTTATACCATTTTTCAAATGTACTAAACGACCACGTAAGTATGGATCCTTTGGCAATTTTTTCAGACTAGACGTTGTTCTACTAAGCTCAGTTTTGACAGCTGAGCAAGATTGATTGTACCACTAGCTCTTGAACGTGCGGTGTTTCCGTTTCAATTTATACAATTTCCTTAAATGTGCTTCTAGCAACTGTTGTAAACATATCGTTCAAGCATAATAAAGAATGATCAAGTTCTGCTATGGAACTGATGGGTTTTTCTGATAGAATTTTCAGTTGCTTGCCTAATTGCTCGTCTTGGAAATGCGTTGTGAATTGAGATGTTTTGTCTTTGTTCCAAATAAATCGTGATGGTCTTGGTTGGGGATTCGTAATGGCCGAGGGTGAATCAAAATTTGTATAGAAATGGATATTAATTGATAATTTCAACATACAGTGGTCAGAAAAGGATAAGGCATTATGGTCAACATGAAGAATTCTGAAAAAATCTGGACAACGAAATAATGATTCTGACGAAAGCACATAGTCAATCATACTGATGATGATGATGATGATGATGATGATGATGATGATGATGATGATGATGATGATGATGATGATGATGATGATGATGATGATGATGATGATGATGGATGATGATGATGATGATGATGATGATGATCGAAGTTCTATAAAAGATATATAGACGGCGGTACAGGCTACACGTAACATTGCACAAATTACTGTTAGCATTCGTTACACGACATTGAGTACCCGTTTCTTGATACTTATTCTACTGTTCGAGATGTCACATAAATGTTAGAAATATTTTGTTTGTATTTGTATTTACACTATAATGATCTTACGCTTTCAGCTATACATAAATTGGTGAATTAGTAGAATCTATGCCAACGTACACCTCTATGGATAACTCCATCAGCACTGGAATGCTGCTGCTGCATTTTACCCTCAGAAGCTGGTATCTGCCTCAAGTTGCTCTGGCATGCTGCGTCATGGCTTCGGTGAGTCGTTCACGAAAATGCTCATCTTATATGTACACTCCAGTGTGTGTATGTAGTGGCCGAAAGCAATGATTCACATCCGGCCTCGCACGTAAGACTTTCGTTTCTATTGTCGATTTGTCGTAACTCGAAGGTATGCTGTTTCTCCTTAGTCTCCTCTGTAAAGTACATTAATCCGTGCACGTTGTAGATCTCTCTCTCTCTCTCTTGCCACATTCACAACCTTGCCTAGTCCTATAGATATGGAGCTCTGGCAACAACGATCATAAAGAACCCTTCGGCCATCTCTCCCTGTCTACGGACTAATCTCGGCGGGGCTTACCCAGCCTTTCATCCCCTCGCGGGTCGTCAAACTGGGCAGCACATTGTGCGAAAGATAACAGGGGGCAATGCCACTCGGGTGGCGCCAGTCCTTGCTATGCCTTCAAGGCACCCTGGCTCAAACACTGAGAAACGGAAATGAGCGCCGCACCGCATAGCGATTGAGCCTTTGGATGACGCTGGCCTGAACCAAGGCCTGATTGAGGCACCGACCTTTGCTTTTACTTTACAGTGAAACGTGCCTTTAACGGTCACTTCTGGGGCCTGAGAAAAATGACGTTTATATATGGCAAGTGGCTTTTCTGCCCAGGTTGATTTCTATAGAATGCATCATTTTAAATGTTATGAAAAATGGCCGTTATACACAGGTGGCTGCTCTACAGTGATGGCCACTGATACAGGTTTGACTGTAATGTAAATTCGACCCTTTAACGGATCAATGATCGCTTCTATGTAGAATTGGATATGTCGATCAATTAAGATCGTAACAAGTTTCCAAGGATTCTTGCGGAGTGGCCGGGATGAATTAAATGCATGCGTCAAGAGCGGGCAGCCTCTATTGTTGTTTTAAATGATATCGTGTGATGTAGTTGTACTGCCTGCAATACGGCATGTCTGGGAAAGAAGATGTTCAATAATAGACTTTTAACGCACCAGGTATTATTTAACTACGATTAGGCAGCAGTTGGCGGCTGCGCAGCATGGACCATCAAGGAAACTGATACCAGGAGATTAGACGGGTTTGGCAGACAAGTATGGAGAGAGCTACTTGGGATCAGTTGGCATGACCATGTAACAAATGAAGACCTGATGAAAAAGGTTGGAGGACGCTGGCTTATGAACACGGACAGTATGCGTAACATGCAATGGATCGAGATGGCTGGGTCATTATGCTCGCAATAACAACGCCTGAATAGTCTGACTGAGTCAACATCTGGTAGCAGCCGCGGATCAGGCAGACCCCGCATGAGATGGCTGGCATCGTTGGCGGGTTGGAGTGGAGCACCCGGCACAGATTGTGTGCAGGCAGCTAGAGACCGACTGCCTGCACTGCACACTCCACCAGAACACCATTTTATATGGTGTTACGCACACATAGAGGTCGCCAACGGGCCCCTGGCCTATGACGCCATCATCATCAGGCAGTACATAGTTCCTCTTGCATGAAATATCAGACAGGGAGAATTCAACGCTCTGCTCTGCTGTACAGTAGATACTGTAGATAGGTAGATCGATAGAGTTTTATTTCTGACAAATAAACAAATTAACACATGGTAAATAAGTCTATTACAACCAGCAAATTTACAATATGTAAGCACCTGATTAATTTGGAATTTGTTTTCTCGATTTACTTAGTCTTCATTTGTTACAGTCGTACGTGTTACTATTAGATTAAGTTTAGAAGCAAGCAATTCAGCTACTGCGGTTCCTTTTGCTTACGTATTACTTGTTTTGATCTGTATTTGCCAAAAAAAATTGGGATATACCTTGATCTGATTAACTTGGCTGGGTTCTGCCAATATTAGGATTAATAACCTCCCAGTTGGTAATTGAGAAGTTATAGTTTACAATTGAACTGCTGTAATGATCCCAAGGAGGCAGACAAATAGCCATCTGCCGGGTTAATTTGAAAGTGGATACATCTCGATTGGTGAGAATCTTTTTGTGCTAGGGTTGAGACGTCAACACCAAAATAGAATGCGACGAATGAGGACATCATGGTCACGTGATCTCGCTGGCTTGACAACGCCCTCAGCCTCTGACGATGAGAATCGCGCATGCGCACGAGTGGCCTCGAACCGTCTGGTTGAATGTGGCTCAATCGCGCTTGCAGGCTAGGCGGCCTTGAAAAGCTTTCATAACATACTCAGATTCACTACCGTTTGGAGAACGAGGGACGAGAGGATTTGCGCTATATACCAGCTGGTTGCTGCCTGGAACTTTCTTTATACTACGTCTTGATTTCTGATACGATTACATGTCGTAAAGCGGTCGCTTTCGACTAGGAAGGAGAGTCGTCTCCGCATGGTTGTTGCTACCGTATTGGATTTGACCAGTACTCTGTGTGCTACCACTTTCAAGTCAACTCAGTTAACTCAAACAGAATGTGGAGACTTCAATTTGTGGATGTACTTTCGTCATCTGACTTATAGCCTTGCGTATTGTTGAGAAGTACCTTGGCTTGCTAATTCGGACCCAACTTTGTGATCGTTGTTCTCACGTTGCTGAAAGGGCTAATGATACTTCGCGTTATTCGTGGCTGTACGGTCTATCCTGTATGAGACGCCAACTGCTGGAGGTTTTATCCCAATAAACTAAGCATTATTTCCGTAGTAACCTGTTCATGTTACACGACGAAGATTATCCATGATGCAGAGAACTGACCGAGATAGAGATCGCTCTGGTGGTAGCAGAAAACCACACGGAGGAAATTCAAGGTCTGGAGGTTCGCATGGCCGTCCCTCGTCAGGAACAACATCAGGAGTGCTCATGGTTGGACCAAACTTTCGAGTTATGAAGAAGATTGGCTGCGGAAATTTTGGCGAACTCCGTTTAGGTAAGACTTTTGTAACTGGTAATATGTTATCGTTTAGCGGTGTGGCATGCGTTTGCTATATTGGTAGTGTCTGATTAGATGACTCCGCTTTGCCGAGCTGAAACAGGCTGTGATTCTTGCGAAAGCTACGCATTAGTTTGCAAGTTTTTAATCAAGCGACACAAACACAATGATAATTTTTTGGCGACGAAAGGTGATATGCTGCAGGTGTATTGTATTATGCTTCTCAAATTCGGCGTCGCTTCCTCGATCCTTTACAGAACGAACCACTGATGAGTTTTCTGTATGTTTTTGAGTACGTTTGACTAATTGATGCAACTGACAGCCTTTAATTCGGTTTAAACTGTTGAAGGCTTGTCTTTCAAAGCACGGGAGGCTGGAAGTCTTTACTTGCTTTGAAATTGGATGTTTGGTTCTCGTTTTCCATCGTTGGGTGGTTTGATGACGAAGTGTTGTGGCTGGCTGCATTTCGTTGTGCTTTTGTCATTTGCTAGCCTGTGAATTGCGCATAATGGGACTCGCTGCCTTCCAACACTGCCGACATTTGCCAGTCAATGCCTACAATCAATGCTACTGATCGAGTGGCATTTTAGCTCAAATAGTTATGATGCTTTTCGAGCAACAATTTTCCCAGATCGATTAAATGTATGTGCAATTGCATATAAATAGCGAATGAACTGCCTCAGTTTCGTTCCCAATTGAGATAAACTTCTCTTCATGGAAGCATTTACAAATCCTTTTGAAGTTTCCTGCGTTTGGTAACATCCCTTTCACAAGAAGCACTGCGAAAAGAGAGGAAGAGCTAGACGAGGACTCAATTCAATCTCCTTAGACTTTTCGCCGCTGTTTCATTGCACTGCCTAAGAATACTCTAATGCAACTTGCTACGTGTTCTTTGAATGTTACTTGCAATTGTCTCCGTCTTGTGTAGGAAATGACAGCTGTTTATAGATAGTTCTGACAACCAGACTACGTTACAGTAGTTGTTCCGTAAATCTTGATTGTATGAGTGATTCAGCAGAGATGTTACGTTTCTCCTGCTACTGAAAATGGCTAGACACCTGCGTGTTGTACTTGCAGTAGAAACATGGAACATTTGGTAGGGAGTCTTTGAGGTACACATAATGTGCATACTTGACTTGCCATCATCATGTGCAAGCCTGTCTGTTTCTGACATATCAGTATTGAAAATGTTAAAGCAATACTCACGAAGAAGATATCCTTGTATACTACAGCCATGCTGTTTTTACTGGTTTATTACGTTATTAAGCTGTAACTATGCAAAAGTAATCTTGCTTTTGTATCTTGATAGCAGTTTTCTTGTAGCAATTGATGGAAAAAAGCATCTTTCCCCTTTTCATATTCTAAGTAGGTATCTACAACTAGGCATAAACACTCAACTTCCACATTCCGACAGGTGCCAGCAGAGGTAATACGCAACGTGCCTTTGCGGTTGGGTACAAACGCTCCTCTTACCTGATTTATAACTGATTGCATCAGTTCCAGTTTCATTGTCTGTAGTGGTGCTTTTACAACCCTTCTAAGCTATTGAGCTTGGCGAACCAGGTTTAGTCTCCTGACATAAACCATAAACTTTTTTCCCTAAACCTTCCCAATGTTAGAAAGAAAACGGATCAATGATGGCAATTGTTTATGAAATTGAAATAGCAAATTACCAATTGAGGTTTTCGACTCATTATGGAATTGGTGCCAACTGTCATTGAGGGCTTGTGATTTCATTGTGTTGAGTTGAATTTGTTCCTGCTCATGTCACCCTATCCTTGCTTTTTATGACATGAGATGTCAAAAGCTTTGTCGTTGAGGTGGCCTAACCACTGGATGTGATGGCACAACCTTCCGTCGAAGTCCTTTCTAATTTTCATAATCATCAATCATTAATTTTGTAATTGAAATTCTTAGATGTAATTGGCTTACCGTATTCTGACATGCGTTAGTTGCACATTTTGACAACTTACACATGCTGAAATACGGTATTGAAAGCGTTTGTTTGCGTGCAAAAATGTTTACCAAAATTACATTTAAGTACTATAATGCATAATGCATTTCAGAGTATAGTTATGCTAAAAATGCATTTGTGCATTCACTTTGCTTGCAAAACGGGTTGCATATAAGGGATGGGCGCTCCAGTATCAAGTTATTGCACTAAGCTCAGTCAACTGACAGCATTAAATGTTTGAATTGTGTGAAGCAAACTGTGCATGGGCTATTGGACGTATGTATTTCCAGTTGTGACCTAGTTATGATTAGGCATGTCCTGATTGATGCCACCTCTGCGTCATACACCCCAACCCTTTTGTTCTTTGCTGAATTTGCGACTTGATATATGTCAGCATAATGATTTTTTGTCACAGGGAAAAATCTCTACACAAATGAGCACGTTGCCATCAAACTTGTGAGTACCTTATAATGCTTTGGTTTTTTGTATTTGTGATGTAATTATCACACAATACAATTATACTTATGTTTATTATATTCTCTTTTACTTTCCAGGAACCTCTGAAGTCAAGAGCTCCTCAGCTTCATTTGGAATACCGTTTTTACAAAGCGCTTGGCACAGCAGGTAAACAAGAAGGGTGTTGGATTAATGTTGGCTAGCTTTCTTTCAATTAACCATTGTGATATGCTGCGGTTTGGTTGCTAGTTTTGTTTTCAAGTATGTTCCATAATCACAAGATGTCTAGAGTTGATATCATCAACGGCCGCTTCAAAATCTGTTGAGCAATGCTGATATCAATTCATGGGGCATTTAGTAACATTGACAGCTGGTGCATGAATGAATATAACGCAGCAATCTGTATAATTCACAAGTAGGATGCAGCATCGAATCAAAAGTGTTTTTGCTGGATTTATTATGCCAAAAACATCTTGCCAGCTGTGAAATCTGTAACTATAGGCAAGCAACTAAGCACTATCTTAAAAGAAATGAAGTTGAGCAAAAATGCGTGAGAGCAATTTTCATGAAAAAATCTGAGCCACTCTTCTCAGTCTGGTGACTATATGATAAACCAACAAGACTTGTAAAGTTGTAATACATGGTTACCGCGCGTCCAAGCATGTTTAGATTGCCTGACCCAAACACTCAGGATGTATAGAGGACACAAGAGAGGTATCAGAAAAACAGGAGGAGCCCTCCAACTGTTTTTTAGGGTTTGGGGTGTCTCCCTACATCATCAGTGATTGATCAAACAATCCAAACACACCTGGCCATGTGGTAACCTTCGTAACGTTAACTATTTTGTTGACTATACAAGCAATCATTTATGTTTGTAACTCAAGAGCCACTATCCCAAAAAATCTTGAGCTTTCTCGCCAAAAGTGTCAATCGAATTATGTTAGACCAATCAGAGAGAAGGAAACCTTTGGTTTTCAAGCAATTCTCTTTGTTCAGAGTTCGATTTGATCCCAAGGGACATTCAAAAATTCGTCAGCCATAAAATAATAACAGCATCCGGTGTTTGTCTGGATTTCCACCAATCAGAGTGTGAGAGGTGATGAAACGTTGTATAGTATATGTTTACATTTTCTGTTTGTGAAATGCAACTGCTAATCCAACCTGCTGATGATGCCAGGAATTGTTCAATATGCAAAGGTCAAACAGTGCAGACATTAGATGACTGTGTCGTATGGGTAATCTACAAATGAAGCGATGCGAAAAACAGTTTCACTGCTAATCAAGGCCGCAACACAGCATGTGATTGAAGAAAGTTGTTATTTTTATTGAATTAATTGAATATGTGGTAAAAGTGGAAAATACGTTCATTGAAAGACTAAGTGGGAAAACAGTTGCTTTTTCTGATAATGTTCGATTGTCTGAAAATATTGTGTAAAACGAAATCTGATTAGCTCAAGTCAGCAGCTGTATTTGAAGTTATTGTGAATTTGATTGTAAATATAGCCAACTGGTGGCTGTGTAGCATGCTAATGACCCATCATGTCTTGAGCTCTTTCATTGATTCCTTATCTTCAACATCTTGTGTGGTCGTGTTCGTGAAAGTGGAATAATATTCAAATTCTGCTGCATCCCACTCTCTTGAAGACAGGTGGGACCTTGTTTTTGAGGCAATGTTGATCTGTTTTCTCTTATTAGCTGATGGAGTCCCTCAAGTGTTTTACTTTGGCCCGTGCGGAAAGTACAATGCTATGGTTATGGAATTGCTTGGGCCAAGCCTTGAAGATCTTTTCGAATTGTGTAATCGCCAGTTTTCTCTCAAGACCGTTTTACTGATAGCAATGCAATTGGTATGTGGTTTTACCTTAGTACCATTGACCATGTTGTTCATGCTCTATATAAACGCAATAGCTCCATGGTACTGTTTGAACTATCCTTCTGCAATATTATTTGATGCGTCTTGAGCTCAAAATATTACCAAGCATAGAAATAAAAGAGAAAGTTTTTCCTTTAAATTTTGCACTACAGCGACAGTTGCTCTCAGAGGAATGGTATGCATTAGACCTTTTTCACCAGCTACCATTATGGGAAAAACTTGTGTGAAAAAATTATGAGGCCCTAAAAAATTTTTCCCAGAATTTCCATCTCTCGCGACATAATTATGGTACACGCTGTATCACCATCATTTCTCAGTAAAAATCATAATAAATTAGCGAGTTGTGATATTAACCAGGTTAAGACAGGTGATTGATAGATCTTGGTTCCAAAAGTAAAGTGAAATTAAGCAGGTTGTAATATTAACCGAGGTAATATTAACAGGGTTATACTGTAAACCCAATGGCATTATTAAACTGAGTGTTTGATGCCTTGCTCTATCTAGGGAAATATCTAAAGCTGAATTATCTGAATACAGTGGTCGCCGCTTAATAAAACCACCTTCGGACCAGGTCAAAGTGGTTTTATTAAGCGACGGTTTTATTAAGCGAAGGCAGTAAATGACATCACTTTTTCTGCGATGACGTCATCGTATTGTTTACAACAATAACGGTGACAAGACACAAGGAAAAGTCGTACACAACTTTGATGATGCAACAACGATGGCAGCAATTTAAACTTAGAATCAGCTTGTGAAGTAATAAAGCGCGCACAGTTTTGCATGCGTTTTATCATTTCATGATTTCATCGCACACCGGCAACACAAGTTAACTTTCATATCTTTCAAGAAAAATGGTGCCTAGAATTGTCTTTGTGATAATATCTTAGTTGCAGGTTGCAGCTATGGTTCCACTTTGACTCTTTGAGGAACTCACAAACGTTGAGAAAGCGGCAGCGAACTCTGTCGCGTTGCTGTTTGTTTACAACAGTTTTGGGGCTTTTGAAATTCAACACCTATTCGTCATTCGAAC
>OFHS01006282.1:0-10317 GCA_900245855.1 Calvadosia cruxmelitensis | reverse complement strand
GCATAATATAATTATCCGTTTATTATCACGATGTACTGATATACCGATATGTTATCATTTCGGTTAATATCACGTTCTGCTTAACATCACTTGGTCTGTTTGAGAACCAAGCTTAGTCAGAGTCAACTATTTTTATCCGCAAAATATATTTGTCCGTTTGTTGTCCCGATGTACTGATATACNTCACGATGTACTGATATACCGATATGTTATCATTTCGGTTAATATCACGATCCGCTTAACATTACTTAGTCAGTTTGAGAACCAAACTTAGTCAGAATCAACTATTTTAATCCGCATAATATAATTATCTGTTTATTATCACGATTTGTGACTAGAAACCCATAGTGTTATTAATGAGGCTACACCGTGGTGCTAAATACTAAGTTAATATCGACATCGGACCACATTTAAATCCATTCCCTGTGTTTTATTTCAAGGAAGTGGCTGACCCTGGCGGATTCAAGTATCTTTGTCGTTGGCACTTAGAAGCTTGAACTTGTTTCTTTTTATATAGTTATAATTATTCTTTAGTTCCCCTCTATTATTCAATGTTAATATCAATAATTTGTTGTATGATGTATCATGTATCTGCTCCGTGCAAAAAAGTTTTAAGCTTATCGGATTTTCAGAATAAATGACGATTGATTGATTGATTGATTGATTATTTTATTATATCACACTGGGACAATTCAGTGTTTATTGGATTAGGGTTGGAAAAGGAAATCTCCTTTTCAAACGGCAATAATAATAAATGATTAAATGGTGTACAATCAGTGCCGGATCACCCAGTACTCAAAATAGGCACGTGCCTACAGCCGTTGCTAAGCAATAAGATTTGCATGAATTGCAACTGCAGTACCCAAATTAGTAATAATCTACCGACAGCCTTCTGCATCAACATCAGATAAATACAAGCCAGACATTTGGCAAATACAAGTCACAACGCTCCCTGGGGTGATAGGCCCTCAGAGACCCTGAGAAGGATGCCTCCCAATTTAAATAAGCGATAACAGCCTTTGGGGAATCTCTAAGCCTACAGCCCTATGCTTTTCTAATCCGGCTCTATGTGCAATATAACAAAAGACAACTTATAAGCTTGCGGTAATTTTAACCCCCTACTGCCAACATCTCAGTAATGCAACAAACAGTTCGCAACTTTAATAAATTGTGGCATAATGACAGCAGCAAAGTTGAGGTAAGTATTAATTAGCATATAAATAACATGGATAAATAACACACAATGCAGCTTAATTACATGTCGCCAGCAACCACATAATACAACATTGCATTGCAATAAACTCACATCTAGAATTGACTAGCACAAGTTAATGAAGAACGGAACATTAATGACAAGAGAATTTAGTAGGTGTCATTTTTCTTCTGCTGTGCGAGAGCTGCTTTTGTCTTGGCATAACGCTCCTCTGAACCAGCAATGCTTCCTAGCTTCCCACTGTGGTAATCGGCCATAGCTTGCTGTATTTCTTGCCGTGTGTTCATGACAAAGGGACCACCACGCGCCACTGGTTCTTTGATCGGCACTCCACCAATAACAAGTGCACGCATGCCTTGGTCCTTGTTAGCCTTTAGTTGAAATTTGTCTCCATCATCTGACAGCACAACAACCTAATTGATACAATAATAGCATACATCATAATGAACGTATTAAAAACATTGGTGATTGGATGTTAAAGGTAGAAGGGTCAACTGGGCATTGTAAGAATAATTAGACAGCAACTGTAAAACTATGGTATCAAAAGGAAAAAGAAACTTATGCTTGTGGAAATGTGGAATGGTCCTGAGCATGCATTCTTTTCACTTAATTTACATTGTTTGTATTTTATAAACACTGTTACAATCAAACCTGTATTATCGGCACCTCTATATAGCAGCCACTTGTGTATAAAGTAGGGATGAGCCGATAGACATTTTTGCCGAGATACCGATACGACATATCGGCTACCGAAAAAAAAATATCGGCTCATACCGATACCGATATAAAGCCGTGACTTTCGAAAAGCGAAGCCAAACAATACATAACTGGAAAACAAAAAACAAGTTATATCTTCCCACTTCATGTTTTCATGATAACTGAGCACTTGATTGACTGAAGACGGGATTGATGAGGAAAATTTGATTCTGCTAATGCAACATGTAGCAAATTTCGAACTGTTTCATCGCAAGACTGCCGTGTTGAAGCGGTCAATATTATTCAGAAACTAGCCGGCAAGTCAAAACTCAACTGTTCTTGCTAGGAATGTTCGTTTAGGTCATATTCTAAATGTAAATGGCTTGATAACCCCAGTGAATGCTGCATACACTATCGTTTTCCCAAATGAATTATACATTCTATAACGGCTATCGGCTGATAGGCTGTTACTATATCGGGCCGATAACCAATATGAAAATATCGCCAAAATATATCAGCCGATCGATACAAATACTGACGACTATCGGCTCATCCCTAGTATAAAGGTCACTCTAGCTTCATAACCCCAAAATGACACTTTCTATAGAAATCAACCTTTACCGAAAGGCCACCTGTTTATAAAGGTCATTTTCTTAGGTCGGTGACCAGTGACCATTATAGACAGGATTCACTGCATGATGGTTGAATAAAAAGTATATCGATCTATAATTAATCTATAACAAAAGTAGTAACATCAAAGTAGTAATATACATTCTGTAGAATCAAGCCATTCCGAATTTTAGCACCAAAAGAATTGTCTTCAAATATCACCTCGGCTGTCTGTACCGAGATATGAAACATGCTTGCATCGCTACCAGAAATTTTCTTGTTTATTTCATGGAGCGAGCAATCTTTTGTGGAGACAATGGTGCGGGAAGTCATTGGCTGTATTGTACGTTTACGATTATTATACAGTGAGTTGACAACTTGGTGTAGCGGTCTCATCAAGCATTTACGTCACAACTCAGACCACCAATCAGCGCCCTTTGTCAATCGCTATAAATGTCTTGTATTTCGTAATGTTGTTCTCTTGCAATCTGACACTCAAGCCTTTGGACGGGCTGGCTACCCTCCGTCGTATCTGCCACAATTATATACTCAACTACATCTACTTGCCTCTGTCCTCGATCAACATCTGAAACCTACATATCCTACATTGGTATGATGGCACTTTTACACCCAACCACTCGCCATAACATGATAGATGAATCATCATCTAATAAAAATATCATAATTCTGTCTGTCTGTCCAAAGCCAGGTGTTACAGTGAAACCTGTCTATAACAGTCACCTTTAGGTCATGGGGAAAATGACCTTAATAGACAGGTGGCCTATCTGTCCAGGTTGATTTCTATAGAAAATGTCATTTTGGGGTTATGAAGAGTGGCCTTTATAGACAGGTGGCTGCTCTATAGAGGTGGCCGCTACTACAGGTTTGACTGTTCATCAACACAGTGAAAAGTGCATGACCCTGCCTGCTAAATTTACGTGGACATTAACATCTCATTTTTCCTTCTGGCCATCCAAAAATAGGACTAAATTGTTCTCTGCACTTTGCACAAAGTTGTAATTCTATTCTCACCCAACTGTCTGTTTACATAGGTTTTTCATATTTTGACATTCAACTGATACCGTGTGAACTTGACCAATTGACAAAGCACAGTCCTATTAGCATGTCAGGATGCAAGTGTTTACTGGCACGTGGTTTTGAGTTGAAATTGACAATTTTGACAGCTAGGAACAATCCATGAAATTGACCATCACTGACAGGAGTATGGCTGATTGCATTTAAAACAAAGAATTTTCCTGGCATCTTCACCTTTGGCAGAGGTCAACTGAACTATATACCGAAACGCATTGGGACTGCGCATGGCGGTTTGAGAAGCAAAATGTGGAAATCTTAATTGGCGAATGGCCTTCGAAATGTTTAGTAACAAGATGTTGGATTCGCAAGTGCAAACGCTTTTGACAAATAGACCGGGAGCCCAGAGGGTTTAATCACGTGAAGAGCGTTAGAAGTTTTGTGGGTAGGATTGGGAGAGCTATCTACTATGAAAGTCAAAACTGCGTTGCTGGCATTCAAAAGCTGTGACATAGACTCCCTAACGGCCCCAAAACGGGGGCACATTTTGACATTTAATCACGTGAACGTGTGTAGTCATGAATTTGAGCTCACTAGTTGCACCAAACCCTCACTAATTCAAGACAGTGCTCGCCAGCAAAAATATCCGTAGCAAGACCCCCGCCAGCAATCCCTAAAGGGGGCCAAAATATGCATTTAATCACGTGAAGAGTGTTAGCCGTAAAAACCAGTCCAAGTGATGCTATGCACTCCCCTTAACAACGATTCGCCATCGCCAGCAACAATTTCTGTGCCAAACCTACCGCCAGCAACCGATCAAGTATGGCAGGGGTCTGGGACCGAGTATGTTATACGCATGAGAGTATGTTTGCTGTATTGAATGGTGATCTTGAATACAGTGCTGTAGTTCCAACAGGAATGAAACAGTTGTTTGCATGTCTACAAACTACTCTCCAAGAAGGGCACAGCCCAATTGGAACTAGCTGCTATTGCAATAGTGGGATGCATCAATATCGTGGTATGAAACAGAAGATGACATTAATCGGATCAACAACAAGGGAATCTGCAGAAAATTAGGGATATGAGCTATTTATATTTGTAATAGTAAAAGTAATGTGATACTATCCGCAATGATATTATCGGCGTTTCACTGAGGAATTATACGGAAAGGATACTTTACCAGCCTTTTCACTGCAATTTAATCCCTTCTGATCTCCTACTATCAACAGGATGTACAGTTCCGCCTGTAGATGGGTTCGATTGAAATTCTGACACATCAGTCTTTCTGGCGGAAATCGGGTTTACTGCGGACAGCGTTTTTTTTATAGAAAGCGTGTATAATCGATCAGTGTTGCGGTTTGATTCCGAACGAAGACGCTCTCCGTGCATGTCATTCGAGTTTTTTCCGAAGCTGACATACTTGCTGGCAACTGGCATGAAATGTTTGCCTATCGTAAATCTTGACTGAATCGAGCTATAGACGGTAAGTCTCTGTTTGTTTACTGCTTTTATTTCCAATTTCACTCTCAACAGACTATATTGCCTTCGGTTGACCCTCATCACCTAGATCTCAAATACAGAGAAGTACATTCGCCCAGTATACGCGCATGTCAAGTGAATAAAGAAAATTAAGAGTGCATAGATCTGTGAGCTAGAGTGACATGGGTACCAAAGGTTTCTAATAAACGGTAGATCACATACTCCAGATTTTCCTCTTCGTAGAAAATTGGGAATGGCTAGTCCTTGACAGTGTATTGAGATAACTTCAAATATCAAGCCAAATTTAAATAACGGATTGACGTAAACATGCCTAAAGTGCTGACATCGAATTGTAATTAAGGAGTATATGAACTATTCTGACTGGCAATTTTTATAGGACATGGAAAAGTGTTTCATTTGTGCCAAAGATGAATCCTCTGCCACTATAAAAAAATGCAAAGAAAACAACTGGGAAACTGCCAAAAAGGCTGCCCTGCTTCGGAAGGCGTTCCAAAAGGACAAATATAGCGTAGCAACTGAAGGGATTATTAAAGCTGGAGATTCGTTTGAAGACAAACACTACCACACGCAATGCCTTAGTAGTTATGCTGCTGTCAGGAAGAGAAAAGTTAACCTTGAGCAACAAGACGAGACCCCTGAGCCGAAGAAGACCAGATCAAGCAGCAGTAATGAACCATCTTTACCTGGGGGGATCCTAGGAAAGGTTTGTATATTCTGCAAACAGGGGAGATGGCGGAGAAGGTTTGAGAGGGACGCTGCTCTCTACCAATGCCTGACAAAGGACGGAAGTAATCGGATTCTCCAAGCGGCGATAAAGAAAGGGGACGGGGACATCATCGCACTTGGAGAAGACTTAATTGCAAAGGAAGCAAAATACCACGTCCGTTGTAAACTCAAGTACATTCACGAATGTGAAGAACTGGAAGAGAGTGCAACAACTACTTCTACGCCCTCAAATCGACAAATCCACAGCCAGGCCTACCAGGAAATAGAAGACTTCATTGAAACTGAAGTGATAGAATCAGGTAAAGCAATCTTGGCCACCACATTACACACACTCTACATGGAAATCTACGGACAACTTGGAGGACTGGAAGGCTATAGTCCACAAACGCTGATTGAGAAGTTGAGAAGTCGTTTCAAAGCTCGTATTAAGATTGAACAGAAATCGAAGAAGAGTGGGAATGTCATATTTCCATCAAACATCGCACTTGAAGACGCAATTAATCTGTTAAATTCTACCTCTGCAGCAGAACAAGAGATACGCTCCGCTGCTATCGCTCTTAGAGCAGAAATTCTACGTATGGAAGCCACAAAAGTCCCAAAACTTACCTCAATCTATTCACTGAAGCAAAGCTCAAGCTGTCCACCCCCTCTCACGATGATATTCTTCAGAACATTATTTGGAGGATTATCATCCGCAAAATGGAAGAGCGATGTAGAATCAGGGGAGGTCGTTGAACGCAGAGCTATGGCAAGTGCCTCGGACGCAGTTTTCAGCTGTACAAGGGGACAAGTTAAACCATGGAAGCACACTGCATTGGGTCTAGGGATTGGCACCATGACGGCTTCGAAGCAGCTTCTCTGTATGCTGAATCGGTTTGGGTATTGCCTGTCCTACGACGATGTGAAGAGGCTTGAGACAGAGATTGCGTACACGTGTGCAGATGATGGCAAGGAGACACCAGCCGGACTATCTCTTGGCGAGGGTCATGCATCAGGTAGAGTTGCAGAGACTCCCGTCAACTCACGGCTTGATTTCTACTGGTTTTGCTGTAATACTTAGCAATCAATATCAATATCGTTTTAGGTTGTGCCTGGGACAATTATGATGTCAACACAGAAACTCTTGATGGTAAAGACACGTTACATGCAACAGTGGGCATTTGCTACCAGGCTGCCTGCAATGTAGAATATCAGGAAGATAATGTCCACGAAAATATTGTGGGTCGTAGTCGACGAAAATTTGAAGGGACAATGAGAGAGATCGCACCCTTCCGGATGTCCCTAAAGGCAGCTAAGTTCAAACTCTCGGAAAATTCTGCAGACCATCGATGGGTATGTCAGCAACCTCTAGACATGGTATGGCTGCTAAGCTCCATCTTCAAAGACCGCACACCTTTACACACGGGATTCTATTCTAGGTTTGTAATAGACCAATTGACCAAAACCGTTGTGGCATACTTGGATCCGATAGCCAATCCTCCTACCCGGAACGATGTTGTCCACGAGACCATGAAAAGGACAATGAGAGTCGCAGAGGAGAATGGCCAAGAATTTGCCTATGAAAGCATTATCGATACAGGCATTACGTGCCCCAGTATTTGATAACTTGATTATAATGCTCGGGAACTTCCATGTTGAGCTGGCGTTTTTTGGGGCTCTTGGCAGCTTCATTGCTGAATCTGGAGTCGAGTACCTACTGACCGAAAGCGGTGTCTTAGCGGAGGGATCTTTGCCAGGCTTCCTGAAAGGGAAATTCTACAACAGGTGCAGCAGAGTTCACCAAATTCTTGCCTTGGCGATGGAGAGGCATCTATTTGAAATGTTCTTAGAAAACGAAGGCGATGACTGCTGTGAGTTGATAGAAGAGGTGCTGCGTTGGAAACCGGAGAAATCTTCAGATGAGTACGCTGCAGTCGCTGCTGCGCCGGAGTTTGCAAACTTATCATCTAGATATGAAGAGTTTCTCCAACAGACAATTTCTGGGCATCACGGCAAAATGGCTGCGTATTGGGCGATTTATATTTATTTGGTGAACCGTATCTATCGCGAACTTCAAAGAGCAGTCCGTACCAACGACGTTGAGGGCTACGTTAAATTGCTTCCAAGCTTGATTGAAGTCTTCTTTGCTTTAAACAGGCCAAATTATGCAAGATGGACATCTTTTTTCTTGCAAAAGATGACAGAGCTCCCTCCTCGAGCACAAGAGATTCTTTCTTCAGGCATTTTCTCTGTCCGGAGAAGTGACAAAAGCTTTGCCCGTTCTGCCATCGATCTGACATTAGAACAGACGGTCAATCGAGATGAAGCATCTCCACTGAAAGGCATCACAGCATTCCGAAACTCCTCTGATGCCTTCAGACGTTGGTCGATAACGTTAACGCAAAGGGGAATGGCTCTCTCCGAACTGAAGCAGCTCACCGGAGTAGGTAGAGGAGAAGAGCCGATGACGCAGTTAAAACCTTCGAGAATAAAGCGCGATAACGCAGACCAGAGTGCTATTGAGGTTGTCTTGTCGAGGACCTGTAACCCGTTTTCAGAAGAGGCTCCAAGCGAGCTAGTCAATATATCATCTGGAAAAGCTGCAAGCTCACCTGTAGCAGAGTATTTGCTCAACACCCTTCACAGAGGACAAGAGCACAGAAGTACATTCGTGAGCGAGTGCAGTGACGAAAGTCGTTTCTTGAAGCCTGTTAAGCGCATAAAAGTGATTAATTTTGCTTCAGAGAACGTGAAGCGCAATACCCGCAAACCGTGGGGAACAAGAGTTGCAGAAAGTCTGTCTGATATTTTTGGAAGAATTCTAACAGTTGTGTCAGAGAGATCTGGAATGATAGACTTGGAGCATTTGCTGAGTTTTCCGGTTACAGACGTCCCTCTTTCTCTATCCCACCCAGATGGCTCACCACTAAAGACAGACAAGGCTAACCTAACTAAAATTATTGAAAGCCGAAAGCCGATTTCTACACCAGCCACATTTCCCAAAGTCAACTCGACCGTAATTGACGGCGGTCTTCTTCTCCACGAGACCATTCTTCACAACAGCAAGTCCACTTATGGTGGAATGGCTAGAGGATTGTTGGAGAAGGTCACTTCATATGCAGGAGCAACAGTTCACGTCCTTTTCGATAAATATCAAACACCCTCAATCAAAGACTGTGAGCACCAACTACGAGGCTCGTCAGCCCAAACATTTGCGATTACAGGGCCAGATCAGTTACAGAGAAGGAATCCAAATGAACTCCTGAAGTGTAGCAGCTTCAAGGAAGAGTTTGCAAGATTTGTTTTGATGGAATGGGAAAAGCCCTGCTACGCAGATCTTTTTGGAGAAAAGACGGTGATTGCATCGCATGGCGGCAACTGTTTCCGTTTCAAGAGGCACGCGTCAGGCAATGTCAACACGTCGAAACCAGAGGAGTTTCAGGCATTCCACGAAGAGGCCGACACACTTATTGCCTACCACGTAAGCAGGATCGAAGGGGATCGTGTCATGGTGAGATCATCCGATACTGATGTGTTGGATATATTACTGGGATTGGTTGGAAGATGTCAAACGCCAACAGTATGTCTTGACTTTGGCCAGGGAAATACTCGCCGCTACATCGATGTTTCTGCAATAGCAACCGCTCTTGAGGACAAACAGCCAGGCATCACTAACGCTCTACTAGGTCTTCATGCTTTGACGGGATGTGACTTTACGTCGGCGCTGTTCAAGAAAGGGAAGATTCGGCCATTTACCCAACTCGAAAATGTCAATCCATCGAGCGTCATGGCATTAGAGTCCTTGACAACAGATGCCGTCGATTACGATGGTGTTGTAAAGTTCGTTTGCTCCGCATTGTACGGGAAGGTAACGTCCTTTATTAACAAAGCCCGATATGAGCTGTTTATGAAGCTGGCTAAGCCGAACACTGCTTGTGGGACGCTATCAAATTTGAAGCGAATCAACTACGCAACCTTACCACCCTGTGACAAGGTCTTCAAAAAACACGTGTTGCGATCCAGCTACGTTGCGCGTATGTGGAGAAGGGCTGATCAGGTTATCCCGGCAAACCAGGATCCAAGTGACTACGGGTGGAAGCTGCTTAGTGGTGGGTCATATGAACCCGTATGGTTTGAAGGTGACGCCCTTCCGTCTATCGTCACATCAGACACTGTCCCTATCGAGTCGACTGAGGAGTATGAAGACATTAATGAAGTGGACAGCAGTGGCGAATGGGAAGATGCCAGCGACACTGATGAACGAGAGCAGAGAAGTTCCCTAGAGAAAAGAATCTGCTTTATACTGCCACATTTTACTGTTGCTACAGTAGATCGTGCACTTTAGCTATTTGTTGTAATGTCTCCAATTGTGACATTAGTTAATGACTTTTACAATATTTTCATTCTGGATAGTTTTTTTGTTGATAAAAATCATCATAAGTGCTCTTCTGTTTATCTCTTGCTGTATCTACCACATTCACAAGCAGAAACAAATTACTCGGTCCCAGACCCCTGCCATACTTGATCGGTTGCTGGCGGTAGGTTTGGCACAGAAATTGTTG
>OFHS01006281.1:0-10323 GCA_900245855.1 Calvadosia cruxmelitensis | reverse complement strand
GAAATCCAGGACGCGTTGGCGACCTCGACCTGAAAACGAGAATTACATCTACGACGGTGGAATCTCCCCTCGACCGTCCCGTTGCCAGAACAAAGTGGAGGCCTGAGAATCAGTTTTGATTTGTGTTTGAAAATGGCGGCTACATTGCGATCTGTGTTGGCTGATTTACTGCCTCTGGTGAAGAAATTAGAGTCTTCATTCGGACCGTGTGGCTCAGATATTTGTATTCTACAAAAAGAAACTGATGCAGCAGTGTTTGTGTCCAATGATGGGCAGCAGATAATCAACGGAAGCAATTGTAGTCACCCAATCACAAGACTTATTTTGGAAAGCGCAAAATCCTTCTGTAACTCCAACGGTGATGGATCAAAATCTTTCATTCTTTTGCTGTATTACTCGCTAAAAGATTTGACGACATACATTCTAAATGCAAGGAACTCTGTTCAATCGAAGTGCAGACAGATTACTGTGGCGTTCTGTCTTGCTGAGCTCAAAGCAATCGTCGATGAGCTTGCTCTGTCGTCACCAGCAAGAGATGCTGTTTTAGCTTCATTAAAAGAAAAAGAAGCACACTCATTGATTCAGAAATTGTCCAAATCTTCAATCAATGGTAAAACGCGTCAATCGATTGTTGATGCTTTGTCAGCTCTCGTTTGCGAGATTCTGGTTAGCTTCAAGAAGGATGGAGTTACTTGGAAAGAAACTGTGGATGAAATTCTCATCAGATTTGAAACATTGTGTTTGCAGTGCACTGGCCACAGCGTTCGTAAATCTTGCTGTTTAAGAGGGATATATATCAACAGAAAACTTCATGGCAGCTTGCTGCAAGATACTTTATGTAAAAACTCAACTGGATTCACAAAATTCATCATGTTGTCATGCCAATTGCAATATTCCGAAGAGTCTGACCAGCAATATTTTTCATCATCAGATATTATCTCGCAAAGTTTATCGCTCTTGCATTTGCGAATCAAGACCTTTGCAGAAAAGCTACAACAGAATGGTGTTTGTTTCGTTTTCACTGAGTCTGGTATCAGAGCCGATCTTATTCAACTCTTGGAGTCCTACGGAATATCCATCGCTACTCATGTACCTAATGACGAAATTAAAGCATTATGTTGGCAATACCATGTGCAATCTGCTCCTGACTTTGCAATGCTGATGAGTTGCGATGATCTCAGTCCTTACACGGCTAAAGCTTTAGAGATAAAAGAAGAACGCATCAACGGTAAAACGTTTATCAAAATCGACAATGGGACTAGTTCTAGTATTTGCCTGTGTGCTGCAACACAGAAATTGTGGCAGTTTTATTATACTATTATTTTCAAAGCATTGAAGACGATATCAATAGCGATAACTGACAAGGATACAGTCAGTGTTGTTCCATGTGGCTGTTGTTTTGAGCTTTGGCTTCATCACATGTTAAATGCACAAACATTTCCACAAATGGAGTCAATGAGACAATGTGTGTCTGCTTTCGACAGGGGACTGTTGTCCCTCCCAAGGGCACTGCATATGACGTCTCGTCCTTTACATAACCTTCATTCATTCCAAAAGTTAATAGCAGAATGCAATTTGGGCAATGATTGTCTCCAAGGGGAAACAAGAACCCTTTGTGCTGTCACTGGAAAATTGACAAAAATGTCTGATGCCTCACTCTTAGAGCCGACGAAACTAAAACGGAACCTTTTGAATGAAGTTCTGCAAACACTGTCACAGGTTGTTAGGATTGAAACTGTTATCCCAATGAAAAGTCTTGCCTCCAGGGGAAGATCCTCGCTCGATAGAGGAAATGATGCAAGTGACTCTGATGAAACAGGATAGCTGGATTGGCAAAGATGCATCCATGTAGGCCTAAAAGCTTATTGGAAATCTAAATTTCTTGCTGGCATTTAGAGGAAGGTAAGATTTCCAAGTTGGAGCTACCGTTACAGCAAAATGCTATTTTTGCAAAATGCATTCACACTGTCGGGGGGACATGAGGGCTGCAGAGTTTGACGTCTTAATCCATCACTCTCTGTGATCAGCTCTCTGAGATCACTCAGGTCATCACCCATCTACTTGCCGATGTTGTCATTCTAGGTCTTAAATACATTACATAAAACCAAACCCAACAATTGTAACTAAGGTTGCCAGATGCGATGCCCCCTATTTCCCTGAAGCATTCTGAATTTATGTGCCATGCAGTGCCAAGTTTAGTTGAAGTTGTTAGGCTTTTCTACCCAAGTTTGGAACTGTTTCGTAGTTTGTCATTTGTTTGGTATTGTAGTCCTGATTGTAAGATTTGGTGGGTTTTCTTTCAAGTATGCCCGTAAACAGATATTAGAGATTTCTTATTCTGATCATAATACGTATCTGCACCTTGACCGTAAGTGACAATTAAGACAACATTTTTGTCTTTTGATGAGTTGCATGGCATCAATCCTATCTTAGATCAAGAATCTCAATGCATCCAAATGCTAATCTGGTCGACTAAGGATCACAACATAATATAAGCAGCATAACAATACAATTTCATCACGCAATTGTTCCTCTTCAAGCACAAATTATAGAAGAGACAAAACTCACTATACAATGTATTGATAACAGCTATCATGATTAGCACTTTGCTACCTTCACAGGACCCTCCACACCCCAATGGAAAACGTGTATGTTACGCCGGATTAATCCGGCGTGGAATCAGCCTAAGCAAACATTTTTGGCGTACAAGTGTATACAAAATTGGTGTAAACTCCGGCGTACTATTTACGAGTTTTCCATACGGGCCTCCACACAAGTTAATTATCTCCTGAATTCACTAGTGTACATATATTTGACATTTTTATTCACATGATTTATCTCCGTAGTTGATTTGCTGTAGCTCTTTTTGTTTGCAATGTTGATCGGTATCACGATGTGTCTCAGCTGTTGGGAAACCTTTCGTTTCAGGAAGCCACTGGAAAGCGAAAGCAACAAGAACAGAGACAATTCCCATCAAAATGAAAGGTGAGTTTGTGTGATATCTTCTCATGGCCTTTGCAACCCATGGGGCACAAGCCGCACCAATGCGAACAGACGTCTGCATGCAGCTCATAGCTAAGGACCTGAAAGATAATCATGAAAAGACAAAAATTACACATCGGTGGCACTGTATATTACTGTGATTTCAACAAGTCCCAGACTACATACACTATTGTTGAAAAAATATGTGAAAAGGTGTGAAGTTTTCACATGTTTCATCTTCTTCGAGCATTTTGTAAGCCTGTTTCTTAACTTTATCATTTCTTCATAGGTTAATGGTGATAGGATACGGCATATGTTTTTCTACAGAAAAACATAGTGTATTCCGAATCGCTTGCAGCATTCAAATCTGAACTTTTAATTTGAGGTGTATTCATTTTACACAATGTAAATAATCTACTCTACAGCTATGTTTCCGCCGTTGCTATGCAGTTCTTTGTAGATTTTTATTGTTATGCACCGTTCGATTTTAACCATAACTTAAGTTGCCATTATGTAGACTCTTTTCACAAGCTTATACTATATTTATTTAGCCATCAGGAATTGACGTTTCAATTAAATGGAAGATTATGATGATGATATTGGCTGTACTCTGGTCTGTCGGTACTCTTCATCAGATATGGTGTCCCTTCCCCTATTTAGAAAAGCTGAGGGATATTTGTTGAAAACCTAGATTGCTCAAAGTACAGAAAAAGTGGCACGCCATGGGAGTCGAACCTACGACCTTTGGATTGCCGGTCCACTGCTCTGCCGTTGAGCTAGACGCACCCTCGTTAATCTGCACGAACAATCTCCCTTATATATCTGCCGCCGAATGAGCCTCGTTACATCGTCGTGTACCGGCCATTTGGTACACAGCCGCCTTTCATTTTACAAACCACCATGAGTTGCTTTGTAGAGTGTCTTTGTAGAGTGTCTAGTGTAAACAATGCTACACTCTCCAACACTCCCCCTCAAAGCACACTCATTGGTTTCCAACAATATGCACCGTATTATATTTTTCCATGCAATTTCTTACATGCAATTGGTTACAGATCAGTCAACAAACAGGTTATTTCATTCTACAGTGAAACTTGTATAACGGCCACCTTTGGGACTGGAGAAAAATGACCTTAATAGACAGGTTGTCTTTTGATCCAGGTTGATTTCTATAGTAAGTGTCACTTTAGGCATTTTGAAGAGCGGTCTTTATACACAGGTGTCCGCTCTATAGAGGTGGCCGCTAATATAGGTTTGAATGTATAATCTACCCTGGAATGTGGAAGTTGTTCTTTACAATTAAGAAATAACCACCCATGCCTGACCTGATCTCATCCAAAATCCCCAACTCTTACAGCCCTAATGTCATTGTCCGACACATACTGGGATCGTGGCGTGTTTTGCATATTTTTGCATATACCTTGTCGAAGTCGGATTGAGCTCTAGTGTCCATATGTAGATTGTTGAAAATACAGTAGTCACGCAGAATTTTCCTGTCACTCCAAGGAACAATCGGATTGTTGTTAGACCTGTTGATTACAAGATAGATTTTCAAAAGAATGCTAACTATGTCACCTGTTGTTTCTTATTTATGCTTAGTTTAATAAACAGCAAACAGGATATTAGAAGTTTGAAACTAACCTGAGCTTTCTGGAATCATCGAAATAGCTACCAATACAAATCCAGTGAAGTAAAATGTTGGGACACACCCTGCTTTTCTTCCAAACCTGAAAATATAATTACAACATTTTTTACCAAAAATGTCAATGTTGTCAAAATATTCAGGTAGGCTACGCCGCTACGTTACATTGAGGCACCTGTACGTATTGTGTTTGTGAATACTGTAGAACGTGATGGCGTGTATGTTTGTGATGTCATTAGACTCATTAGAGCACACTGTAGTATAGCTTGGCATTTCATGCAGAAATGCAATCTGCCAGCTACTTGGGTGTTAGCTAGCAAAGTAGAAGTAGTAAGTTAAAGTAAACCTCTCTTTGCTCACATTTTTACTTTTGTGACTACAATGAACTCGACAGTTGAACAGAAAAAAATTAATAATTTGCAAACAAGCAAAGAAACAAAAACAAATAAACAATCAAATACACAAATCAACAAACGAACAAACCAGCAAACAAGCATAAAAATACAATTAGCCGCAGCTAATTTGTCACAGATGTTTGATCTCTTTCTTGCAGCTAAAAGGTTGTCTTTCCGCATCTCAATTGGTAAAGTGCTGCTTTTGATTCTCAGAAGAACAACAATTGCGTGCTGTGGCAATAAATCCTTGCTACGACCTGAAACCTGTCTTTGATTTCATGTACAATCTAGAAATTTTTGTTTCATCTTGTGATTACAGTTAGTCGGCTACCATCCGCAGTGGATTTTTGTTTGAAATTTGTGGTATGGTTGTTAACAAGGATATTGCAGATAATAAATATCCTAAGGAACATTGCTGCTTTGTGATCTGTATTATAATCTATTATCGATGTTATAGAGTTAGCTCAAACTATGTTTTCAGTATATCAGCTATTTAGCCACTGGAAATGTCCATTTAATTGCTGCCATTCGACTATTTAACTGCTGTAAAATATGACTGCTGACTTAAAATTATTAGCTGCTGCAAGTATCCATTTAGCTTCTGCAAATAGATTTTTTTGCTTTTGTTGTAATTCCATGCTGTTTTATTTGGAGCTAACTTTCAATAATTAAGGGTGTTTCTCGACCAGCAGGTTCTGTGCAATTTTCTGGGGCTGACCTGCTGCTCAAGTAGTATGACATCATGGCTGCTGGAGTCTGAACCAAACTGATGATAATGAAATCTCTGTATCTGCTTCCTCCTAGATCGTCTGCTGCCAACGAGATCCCATAAAAGACCATTCCACAACTGAACCTGGGAGATAAATCATGGAAAAGTCAGTCAGAGAGATCAAGTGGACATCCATAGAACCAAGGTGCATAGAATGAAGATTGATAGAGCCTGAAACATTTAGCAGATGATTAACAAAGAACAATAGAAATGTTAACAAAGAACAATAGACAGGTTATTAAAGAACAATAGACAGTTTGACAATGAACAATAGACATTTTAACAAATTAACAACACGTAACCAATGAAATTACACAACAGATAAGCTTTGTGTTTTTCATCTTAACGGATCCGATGGTCAGCAAGAGGCACTGCAATGATTCCTTTATACTGAAATATTACATTCTAGACGAAATAGTGTTCTTCTATGAAGGATCATTCTTCACAACATATGACTCGAGTCTTACGAAGAACCAATATTCAGATGTATGTTGTATTAGGCAGCAATAACCGTATTCCTGTATCAGATGTGGAAATGTATGTTTTGTGTAATATTAACTAGTGAACATGATTAGAGTTTTTTTTGCAGTGTATCCTCTTTACTGTTTTCCTTTATGAATTTTTTTAAAATGTTTTTGTTGTTGTTGTTGTTGTTGTTGTTGTTGTTGTTGTTGTTGTTGTTTTTAGTTTTGTTCGTCGACATGTATGGGCAAACTGTGAACTTGCGCTCCTTTGCTGGGATGCACTCGAATAGCCAGCGTCGCAGACCAAATCATTTAATGGTACTCGAAATGATGTGGTTTATGATGCAAACTAGCTCTCAAGCTACTTTCGAAAAGTAACTAGTTAGTACCGTTACATTATAGAAAGCAATAAATCATTTTGAATAGATATTTTTCCCTAATCGTTAGATCGTGATCTGTGTACCTCCATTTTTGCTGTTGCATGGATAACTTTGCCACCAACAAAATTTCGGCAACTATACGTTTTACAATCAAACCTGTATTAGCGACCACCTCTACAAAGCAGCCACCTGCATATAAAGGCTACTCTTCATAACCCAAAAATGCTGCTTTCTATAGAAATCAATCTGGACAGAACTTAGTTCACCTGTCTGTAAAGGCCATTTTTCTTAGGTTCAAGAGGTGACCATTTTAAATACATAAATTATTATTACCATTATAGGCAGATTTCACTGTACACATGTTTCACTATTAAGCAGTGACCCTGAATGAGTTAATAAACATGGTGAAGCGATTATTTATACATACCATCCACACAATTGAATCGCTGTCTTTTTCAGGGTGTCCATAGGCCAAAACACTTCCTTAAAACTTCCTGCTTTTAACGAATCGTCATCATGTAGTGGCGACAATTGGTACCCATTCATCGTACGCTTATTGAATTTTGCTACTCTACGAAGGACATGCATTGCTTCTTCGTGCTTTCCCATAAGACGCAACCACCTCACTGACTCCGGGACGATCCTACACAAGGAAATTACACTTCATATCGAAATGCCTGACGCTGAAGACCCGGACAATTTATTATTTTTGCAAGCAAGTTCATTTTTAAACGGTATATTTCAGTAACGTATATCTGTCGACGCTTTCAACCTCTTAATATAATTGTAGCCTATCTAGTAGTCTTTACATTTATTCCCGCAACGTTAAATTCACTATATTATATAATATTATTCATTATATATATTCATGCTCGGGATTCTGTTAAACTTAAACATAATTATCTGTAATGGTAACTGTATCTCGTCCTGAACTTGGACAGTAGAATACGAGTTGAAACAAATAAGATTGATTCATTGATTGAAACGCCTTTCATCCTTTTCTCTGTAACAGAATCACACACAGTCAAACCTGTATTAGCGGCCATTTCTATAGAACAGCCACCTGTGTATAAAGGCCACTCTTCATGTCGCGTCGCGTAAGGAGTCAGAGATCAGACGTTGTCTCTACTCACAATCAAAGTTGTATTATCACAGACAGACACTTGCTTTTATAAACTATCATCATGTGATTTATTACAAATTACACATTTACAAAGAATTAAAGAATAAACCTTGCTTCAGCAAATAAAACAATAGCGTAGCTAGATTTGCTGACGAAGAGATTAAGAATTGCTTACATCGCGAGATTATTTACAAGACATGACATAGAGATTGAATTACAACAACAGACGTAGACAATTACAAGGTGACTATTAATGTCATAATTACTTCACCTGCAAAAATACCGCACTACATAACCTCAAAATGACACATTCTATAGAAATCAACCTGGACAGAAAGGCAATCAACAATCACGAACAGTGGACGAAGAACATGATGCGAGGTGAAGACAACATAGCGACGAATGAAGACCAACAACTTGCACACGGTGACTTTATACTTTGACGAAGCGACAGGAACAATAGACGACGTGCAAACGATGCCAACGGGGACCAACAATCACGAACAGTGGACGAAGAACATGATGCGAGGTGAAGACAACATAGCGACGAATCAAGTATTTGTTTACTAGATTTATGAACAATATTCCTTGAAATGAGAAATTTTGTTCCTAAAATGGGAACATTATTTTTTGCAGTGTAATAGCTTAAATCCCAAAATGTATCAGAACTATGCACTTGGCAAACTAACTTGCATTTGTTGAGTATTGCATCATCACCTTGGATGGTTTACAATGAGAGTAAGACCAATAAGTAACGAACCAGCTCTAGATTACATTGCATGCAGCAAATGACACTGTGCAAGCAAATTGCTTGAGGCGAAGCTGGATCAATGGCGATGCAATTGGGGTAACGCAGCCTGTATTTAAAGAAAACTACTGTATAAAAGGATTAGTGAAAGAAATATTCAAATTGTACTTGTTAAGGCTAAGATATTATAATTTTTCCTAAAATCTAATTTTCAGTAATTTTGTAATACTTTTAAATCAACTGTAACATTGAGAGGACATTTGTTCTACATTGCACCTTTCATATGCCTTTATTTGGTACCATTAGAGACCTATTACGCACTTCTCACTTGAGTAACAATGACAACGTCAGCTTCAACTTCGATTTGCAAATCTTCAATTGAATAGCACGCTACTCACCAATAGAATGCAAGAGTGAATGTATACGGCAGTGTTGTGATGAGAGTCAATTTCCTCCATTGAGGGACAAAATAGGCCTTGACGCCCAAGATGACCAAAGTCATGGAGAAGTAAGTGGACAGAAGACTCTGGCAAAGTGGTCGAAATCTAGGAACTGTCAATTCTGTGTCTATAACGATCAGTTGTACAAATATTCCAGGGGCAAAGACGCCTTGTAAGAAGCGAACGATGATGAACATCCAGACTCCCGTTGATAATGCACTGCAGACTGATATTATCAGGGAAAGTAAGAGACAAGGGAACGCCACTGCCTTTCGTCCAAATCTGAAAATATTTATGACGTGTTGATGAATGATGAGACAGCAATGTGGAGAAAAAGTAATGCTACAGTCATCTCTGCTACGCCTATGGCTACAGCGTGAATATCGGTGCATGTCCATGCCCCAAAACTCCGATGGATGTATGGACACAGTCACTCACTCGTCTCTAATTTAAATGCCAATCCCTAATAAGGGTCTATATATACGGTCAATCAATCGTTTCTAATCTTCCAACCGGAGCGAACAGTTAAAGGCTGAGCTCAGAGACTGCTCCATTGCAGATGTGTCACCGTAGCAGACGGAGAGCATCTGCAGGAGAAAAGGAGACTATATTGTGGCCGTGAAATTCAGAGAAACATTTACGCGATGGCTCAAGCCGTATGATCTTGAGTCGTTGACGTTTAGAAAGTAGATTTTAGGAGGTCCTGGGACTCATAGCACCAGTGATAAAGAACTGAGGGGTGTGTAGCTTCCAAATATGTTCAATCTATACGGAGGTGTGCCACAATCTCTATGTGCCCTTTTCAGACTATTGGGTAAATATTTTAGCAAGATATTTGAAATTTTGAGAACATCTGTCGGTGGCCAATTCGATATTTTGAAAATTTTGCGTACCATTGTATTTCAAGTATTTCTAGAGGGTACTATGAGCTGTAAGAACAACCTGCTGCTCAAATCCGTTCGTAAATAATTTAAGCGAGTAAACAGTTATGCACTCTAAAGTAATCTGGAATTTATCGGTGTCTTTCCTATACAGTAGTTTGAAAAGCATTTTTGCGTATCAAGTTTGAGCTTTGCAGAAATCATTTCTCAAGGGCATGCCCCAGATAGAAAGTTATATTGTGCTTTGCATTTCTAAAACTGTTTGGCCATGAAAAGTCTGCATAGCAGAATGTTCATAAAGAATCAAGCCTCAGGTCCTCATGTCATCAGGTCATTATGTTATCAGATCATCATGTCATCATGTCATTATGTCATCAGATCATCGTGTCATCATGTCATCAAGTCATCATGTCATCGAGTCATCATGTCATCATGTCATTATGTCATCAGGTCATCATGTCATCATGTCATATGTCATCAGGTCATCATGTCATCACGTCAT
>OFHS01006280.1:0-10328 GCA_900245855.1 Calvadosia cruxmelitensis | reverse complement strand
TCAACATGGCCACAAATAGCCCGTGACAGAGTTAGATGGATAATGTCCAGGGAGGGGTTCCTCCTTCGGGAGTGAGCAAGCCCCGGTCAAGGTATCAAGGTATACAACTTGAGCTGATTCGAGCATCAATGTTCTTTCTGCATGTGTTCTTGTTGTTCTGCTCCATGTAAAAAAGTTATACTGTAACTTATGGATTTCAGAAAAATAAAGTCACACACACACACTTATTAAGAAATTGTATACAATGATTGTTTTTTGTCTGAGTTTTACAAAAGAACAAAGAAAGAAATAACAATATTAGCAACTTATCTACAAATCATGCAAATTTAAACTCAAACATATGAACCACGAAATAATCACTGTTACCAGATCTGTTCTGCAACAATAAATATTCATAAAATGCGACGTTGATTGTGACTCTGTGTAAAAATAGCTTGCAGCAACATTCTACCTACCTCATCAAGGTGCAGAGAAACAACTCCACCGGCGTCATCCTCGCTAGCTGATGCCACAGCAATCAACGCATAGGTGTTGTGACATGCAATAAGTCGATGAGAAGCAACAGCAGGAAAGTGGAGCTTGTAATCGAAGTAAACAGCCATTATTCCACTGAGTCTATTACTCAGAAGTCAATCATTTCTTCAGGTAGCGCGAAGCATTCTCCATCATTCAATAAACTGTGCTATGAAATCATCCCAGGAAGGCAGTAGTCTAGGATTTGAAACTAGAGAATCTAGTAATAAAATCTCCTCTAGCAAGGAGCAAACAATATCAGTGTCGTTCAAGTTTGAGCGCCAACTTCGACTCTCTCCAACAAGGCAAGCACGAAATCTGTGTATTTATCTCCTAGCAACGCGGTTGTCGTGCAAAATTTGCTAGTCAATCCTTTAGATGGACAATTTTTGTTCAAAAACAAACAATAAAAGGATCACTAGATATTACACGTAATTTCAAATGCCATAAATTTTACGGAGGAAAGAAATGTGTATTTACCTGGCGAGTAGTAGTAAAACAGCTGTAAACAAAAATACGAGAAACAAATGGAAATATTGATGAAGTTACGCGCACGCGCTGTTCTGAATGTTCTGAAACTGAAAGCGAGGCCAATTTACATATTCAACAAAATAAATCATAAATCAATTTAATGTAATGACTGTGATATTTTCAAGCCAGGTTCAAGAGAAATGATGACGATATAGTACAATAACAGCAATTTAAATCGTGAATTTTTATTAATTATATTTACAATTGAATTAATTTGATTTCCTATGCATTAATTACTGTAAGAGCGATGTGTTGTCTTCATGCAGGAATAGTTTTCATTCGAACTAGGATATGTATAAGAAATGTTACTTTATCAATAACATAAAATGGTATTTTAAGTAATCTCGCTCAGAAATAACTTTTTCTCGTTGTCTTTACCTGTATTAGACTTTTTTTTAGGGTTGGTTCTTGCTGCTTTTTGAAAAGACGAGGCTGTACATCACGTGACAAGAAATGATTTACGCCTTCTGCAACACGCCACGAAAATGGAGGCGGCAAGAAGCTTTGGTAGCAGATTTGCTGGAGGAGATTTCAATTTTCTAGAGTTTTTGCAGAAACCGCAAACGATAGTGCGTCTTTTATGCCTGGTATGAACTTTTCCTTTCTCTAATTATTTGAATTGTGTTAGGAAAATATCCGTTTGTGAGGAATGCGATTGTTGTTTGACATATGAGGCTTCGTGAAGGTGGATCAGATTTCGCAGATTTTATACATTTACTTGCGCGATTTATCATTTCTTTGTTAGCTACTGTTGCCAGATATTGCATGATGACACTGATTAATCATTTCAATTATTTATTGATAATCCTACAAATGTTTTTTTTTCCCAGTTGTTCGCAATTGTCGTGTTTGGCTGCATATCATCTGGTGGTTACGATGATGAATATGGCCAATGCGTCTTTCACAAGAACAGCGGAGCATGCCACTATGGAGTCGGCATTGGAGTCATTGCATTTCTAGCTTGCCTGATATTTTTGGCATGCGATGCTCAATTCAACAACATCAGTAATGCTGAAACTAGAAAATGGATTGTTGTAGCCGACCTTGTCTTCTCTGGAGTGTGGACGTTCCTGTGGTTCGTTGGGTTTTGCTTTTTGGCTGACATGTGGCGACGATCCGGATCTGAAAACTTGAGCCAACACAAAGTCAACAACGCTAGAGCTGCTATTGCCTTCTCATTTTTCTCCATTTTTACATGGGTAAATATTTCTCTTGGAGTATTGACATGCATCATGTAGGCCTATGATGTTAGTTAGTAAGTGTTGAGTCAACATCCCCATTTCTCAACAAAACTGTCAAGATGAGATACTTTGCCCTCAAACATTATTGACCTAAGCCTTGACTATTCCTCCTGGCTCCTATAGTGGCAGACTAAACTGCTTCACAGTTCACACCTTGCTTTATACCTCTTGAAGAACAAACTTCACATGTACTTTTGCTCCCTGTGATTTTAGGATCCTGCCTTGCCCCTGCACGTTTTGATTTCCTAAATTTTGAAAAGCATGTGAAATTTCTCATAAAACTCACATTGTGCACAATTTCCAGAGTAAATGGTCGGTAAAATGGACACGTTATAGATTATTATATAATCAGTTGAAAGATCAAGGGACATTTTGAAGCATCCTGCTGAAAACTTTGAGAACACCAGTAAAACTTTACTGTAAAGTAAAGATTGTGGTGAACTGATTTGTGAAGATGTAAATTGCATGAATTTAGGAGAGCAATGCATGTGAGCATGATTATGCCACGAAATGCGGGTTACTCAGGGCCGTTTTAACCAGTCTGTATTGGCTCTTCTCAATGTCAATTCCAAATTTCAATTACAGTATGTTGAGATCTAGTGCAGTGTGCAATCAACAGCAGAGTGCTACTGAGTTAATTTCCTTACTTTGCTGTTTGTGAATAAAGCAACATCTTTGATATGGGCAATTCCACAGAAACATCAACCAGAGCACGAAAATATAAACTTCATGCTTTATTTACAAAACAGATATCAAAGGATAGCTAGAAGATGAACTACTGGAATATGTAACTAATTTTTGACTTTAAGAACAGTTGATACACCAGTAAAACTTTATATGCAAGTTAATGGATGAATATTTAACTATAGTACGTTTCGCGCGTTTTAATCACTAAAATTAGACCACCTTGGGTAAGGCTTTAGGCTCTCTCGACTCTTAAAACGGCAGTGTTATTACTTGTAAGCGCAAAACGTATGAGGGTTGCCGGTAGCTTGTTTGCAGCCACGTTTTGTATGAGTGTTTCCAACTGCCCATGCAGATTCATTGATGATGTAAACCAGTATTGCACTCACCAAAGACAGCATTGTATTCAATTTGAAGCAATTCAGTTACAGCCTTACAGGAATGTCTATTCTAAAGCGGAGTGACTTGTTTGAGTCCTGCTAACTTCTAATGCATAGTTTATGCATTGAGTATTTCTTCTTAATGCAAAACAGATTCTGTTTTGGGCATTTGTACCAACAAAGACTGTAAACAAATGAACTGTTGCTTACAGGAAAGTTGTATTCAAGGAGGCTTAATAATATCAATAGCTACTTTTGAGCCCTATTCTTATACTCAGTATCATTTGACATCGATTTCTGTACATATGTCGATATGTCTGACGAATGACAGTCGTGTCTGTCTACATTTCAGGGCGGTCTGACATCAATGGCATTATCTCGCTACCGTCAAGGCACAACTGACTTCGATTATGGTGGCAATAACTTCCCCGGTGAAGGTGGTACCCCATACGCATCTTTCCCTACGCCAGCTGAGGAAGGAGATCCGGCCTATCAATCACAGCCATTTTCAAACCCACAAGGACAACAGCAGCCTGTCCCTACGGAATATAACGTCCCTACTTATTGAGATGTGCACTTTACTATTGCATGGAACATGCACAACAATAGGTCAATACTAGAATGCTTTTCACTCTTTTGATGTGCTGTGTAACGAATATTTAATGATCCTGTATCGACAGCCAACCACATTGAGTAACTATGGTAACGTACTTCAAGTGCAATTTTTAACAATCTGTCCGTTCATAGAAGTGTGGTTAAATGTTACTTTTGTATGGAAATGTGTTTATGCGTGTCACTCGTCACTACCTGGAAGCTGATGTGAAAGTATCAATTATAAGATTTTCTACATTTACGGAATGCCTACATACTTTAGTTGTGTTTAGGTGTATAGGAAGAACGCTCGTTATTCGTGACATCATCAGGTGTTTGCAAAGTTCCTGGAAAATATACAAATGATAAAAGTAATCAGATTCGTTATTAAGTTGAATGCTAATTCTGTTCATGCCATTGCCATCTTAATGTAAACACAATTGCTTCAGGAGATAAAGTAATTAGAAGACTCGAAGAGAACAGCCAACAACGCATTCTCAGTAAAGTTACAAATCAAAATTTCTTTAGCCTTTTATTCACTTGAAGATGTTGGAAGTCTTCATAACATTTGTACGTTTTGGAGAAGCGGGCGATTGTCTCCAAACAAATTCTTCTTTAATCTGGGAATGATGAACTGTAATTGCAAGATTTGAATCTGAAAACGACAATAGACCTTTTTCATGAGCAACCAGTGCATTGCGGGGCAAGTTGAGTGCGTGAAGCAGCGAAGAAACTAGGTTTCTGGCCCAGAATATTAACGGAAATCCTATTTTTACGCAAAGTAGCGCAGCTTGAAGAAATCAGTGTCAAATCCAACTTTCTCCGTATTCCGAAATTCAAAGACACTTGCTTTTTCCAAAATGGTAGCTTGTGAAAATGGTCTATTGTAAGACTTGATGTTCTAAGTTACTAAAAAAATAAATTAAATCATCCGAACTAATCTACAATGCAAGTTTACAGCTACTTAGCACTTCTGTGATTGATAAAACCATATTTAGATGGAAGGCTTTTGTGCAAAAACCGCAAACAATTAAATTTCACGAAGAAAAAATGTGTATTTATCTGACGTAAAACAACTGTAACCAAAATTTAATACAAGAAGCACATTTAATGGAAATATTTGGTGTAGGTACGCGCATTCGATTCTGAAACTGAAAGTGAGACCATTTGTTTACTGTAATAGAAAGAAATCAACTAATTTGTGTAATGACTGTAGTGTTTTCAAACCAGATGCAAGGAAAATATTAATGAGACACTGTAGTACAGAAAATGAAATCGAGAATTTCGAATAACTGTATTAACAGTTGAATTTTCGATTTTCTATACTTGAATTATTCCCTGTACAGTACGAGCAATGATTTGTCTTGAACTCTTGATGTTGCATAGTTTCTATTTGACCTGAAAATGATGCATAGAAACTAGACATAGTGATGTTATCCATCCAATGAAAAAATATTTTAATAACTGTAACTTCTGATTGGAACTTTCATAGATTTATTATTTATTATTATTTATTTTTATTGTCTATTTCAAACGTTTGGTCTTCGAGTGTTTTCCATGCTGCCTTTTGTACGATGGCCCACAAAGTGTTACGGCAAATCTTTCAGTAACTAATACTTTCATTTTGAGTAACTTAATTTCATTCTGAGTTACTTAATTTTATTTTGAGCAACTTAATTTTATTTTGAGCAACTTACTTTTCTTCCAGTAGCAACTTACATTTCCAACGGCGAAAAGCAAGTTGCTCAAAATGAAACTAAGATTTGCCGTGACATTTATGGCCACCGTATGTGGGACACCGTACTTTTGAAATAACGAGGCTATGTATCACGTGACTAGAAATGCATTTGACTGATTTCTGTAGGAAGAATGCTTTCGCGGTGTTTTTCAAATTTGGATTGTTCAATGCTGCTGTTTGGAAATAGAGACGAGGCTGTATATTCAATGGATTTACGGCAATTAAACGAACGAATAAAGACCTTTATTAAAGTCTATTATTCATCATTCTTTAATTCAATGTTTATGCCTTGACTATTGCCTTATGCAAAACGGTAGGAAAATGGATGGGGCTCGAAGCTTTGGAAGCAGATTTGCTGGAGAAGATTTCAATATGATAGAGTTTCTGCAGAAGCCTCAAACGATAGTGCGTCTTTTATCCCTGGTATGAACTTTTCTGTTATCTAATTATTCGAATTGTGCTTTGAAAATAACTCTTGGTGTGGAATGTGAGTGTTGTTTTTCGTAAAGTTTCGTCATAAGGTCGTGGAAGGAGGAGCAGATTTTATACCAAGTAGATAAACTCACGGTAATTGTTAAGTTGTCTGAGAAATTCTAAGCTCACGTACATCTGTGTGCGTACGTGAAGTTGTCAAGTTGTCGAGCTTCTAAACGGTTTCAGCTAGTTGGCTTTGAAAAGATGTTGAAGGCAAAGACTGTAAGACATGAAAGCGGACGAAGGTGTCTCCTTCGTAGGATGAAAGTTCTGTTGTGCATAAGGCTCAATTCTCAAGCTTTAGGATCGTGAAGACCTCAATTATCCGTCAATCTTAGGAGCTACACGCGTAATTCAAGAACGACCTGAGCAGGACTGGCGAAAATTCCGGAATATCTGATCGACAGACAACCGAGAGAGAACTTCTATCTCATCAGAAATAAAACACATGGTAATTTCCAAGGTATATAGAAAACATGGTAATTTCATTCCCTGACAGCAAATGGCATTTGGTATCACAGGAGTGGTTGGCAGATTATTGAATGTTGCATACTTTCATGACTGTGATATAGTATAGTTGTAAAGATATTCATTGAGACTCTAAGAGAGTAGAGAATCAGGGTTGCTGGCCCCTCCTGCCCTTAGGGAAGAGAGACAAATTGGGGAACAGTGCCCTTTCATTGCCCTCAACAAAAAGTTTTGCCCCTGTCACCGTTGTCCGGCTCCACCGCCTCTGTTAAGAAGCCAACGTGCAGATATGCTTGAGTTAAGCTTTTCAACAATTTCACTTTCACCGTGAGTTTGTCCATTTCGAATTTCATTTATTCATTTTCTTGATTTGCTAAAAATTTAGCTGTAGTTGCTAATTAATACTTGACGATCAATCATGACCTTGATTAATAATTTTACATATTTAACGAGAACCTTACAAATGCTTTCTTTCCAGCTGTTCGCAATTGTCGTGTTCGGCTGCATATCAGATCAAGGATTCGCAAATGACGAATGCGTTTATAACGGGAACAGCGGAGCATGCCACTATGGAGTCGGCATTGGAGTCATTGCATTTCTAGCTTGCCTGATATTTTTGGCATGCGATGCTCAATTCAACAACATCAGTAATGCTGATACTAGAAAATGGATTGTAGCAGCCGATCTTGTCTTCTCTGGAGTTTGGACGTTCCTGTGGTTCGTTGGTTTCTGCTTTTTGGCTGACATGTGGCGACGAACTGGAACATGGAACTTCAACAAACACACAATCAACAACGCTAGAGCTGCGATTGCCTTCTCATTTTTCTCTATTTTTACATGGGTAAGTATTTCTCCTCAACGATGATGAGTTTCGAAGCATGCTGCTCAAACTTTGAAAAGATCAGTGAAATTGCAGCATAAAGATTGCGATGAACGTATTTGTGAAGATAGTGTGAATGTAAAATTACTAACAAAGATTCAAAATGTGAGAACGACCTAAATCTCAAGAAAAAGAGAGAGCTCAAAGAGGCGTAACAGTTCTAGAAGATCCCACTTGCCCAATGGCGCAACCGGACGCAATGATGAAATACCATGCAGCCTACATAGATTAAACAAACGAAAGATGTAAAGCTTAAACTCACAGGACTTACATCATATTACAGAAAGAAATTGCGTGAGTCTAGGAAAATGATATTGCGTGTGTGAGAGTAAGAATGCTGAGAAATGCGGGATTTGACGAAGCGCAGTCCTAGTCACAAGGTCGGATGCAAGTGTTTTCTGGCACGTGATTTTGGGGTTGAAATCGACAATTTTGACGGCTAGGAACAATCCATGAATTTGACCATAACTGACAAGAGTACGGCTGATTGCGTTTAAACAAAGAATTCTCCTGGCATCTTCACCTTTGGCAGAGGTCAACTCAACTATAATTATACCGAAATTCACTGGGACTGCGCATGGTGGATTGCCCCTGCAGATTCACGGAAGATATGAACTAGTATTTCATTCATTCATGTATTTGAAGCAATTCAATGACATAGGTAATAGCGTTTTGTTTCCAGGGAAGCTTATAGTCTTGCAAATTTGTTTTGCATATTTTCTTCATAAGCAATTCTGTTCGTTGAAACCATGGGCCCTTTTGGCGATGAAGCCAAATAATTTATACACAGTGTAGGGAAAAAAATTATCGATGCCACAGGAGAAACTAGGTCAAGGGCTTACCTCATTCAAAGACTAAGCATTGCAATCCAGAGGGGTAATGCTACAAGCATTCTTGGCACCCTAAGTGCTGGGGAAAACTTGCATCAAATTTTTAATTTGTAAATATTATAGTTTATTTTATTTTTAGTAATAGGTATGTTGTAGCATTTAAATTTATTAGGCAGAACGTCACTACGATTTTATTGTATTATAGACTCATTTTTATGATTGTCGAACTGCTTGTGAATTGATTTGAGAATAAATATAAATTAAAAAAAAGCAATTCTTCTTTGTGCGAAACAGAATAACAGATTCCATTTTGGGCTTTGGTTCTAAATCAAAGACATACAATATACACAAATAAAGTAGTACTTACTAGAAATATTAGGAATTAATACTAACATTATTAAATTTTATAAAAGTTTAATGTATAAATCTTTTACTACAAATATTTGTGCAAGTAGACTTGTTAATATAGTACTACAATAATAGCCACTCGATGATGGTTCAATTTTAGACTCAGTCTCATTTGCACGCCATGTGCTGTTTTCTGATGTTTGCCAAACCTGCTGATAATTTGCGTTGGGTTTTTCGCTTCGTTTATTTATGGATTAAGCTTGCTAATCGACTTGAAAATGGTGCAAGTTAACTGTAAAACGTTCTCGAAGACAAAACTAAAGTTTGCTGCTTTGATTTATCATAATTATATATATCGGTATTTCTAATTAATGGCAGTCGTACCTATATGTTTATTTTTCAGGGCTACTTGACAGCTGTGGCGTTGTCTCGCTACCGTCAAGGCACAACTGATTTCGATTATGGTGGCAATAACTTCCCGAATGAAGGTGGTGCCCCATACGCATCTGTACCAACACCAGCTGAGAGAGGAGACCCCGCCTACCAACCAAAGCCGTTTTCAAACCCGCAAGGGCAACAGCAGCCGGTCCCTACGGAATACAATGTCCCTTATTGAGATGTGCACTTTACTATTGCATGGAACATGCACAACAATATATCAATACTAGAATGCTTTTTCACTCTTTCAATGTGCTGTGTCATGAATATTTAATGATCTTACTGGAGCCATCTTTCGATGTCCAACCCCTGGAGTCGAGTCAATGGGAACTTTGAGAAGTACAGCAATTCCAATTGTTTCGTGTCACTACTATAGGCAAACGACTGGTTGTTTCGACTGATTAGCCTATACACTGAAAAAATACTTTCTATAGACAAGAATTGTTTTCTTGTTTCAAGCATCAATTTTCTTAAAATAAGACGTGGTCGGTGGAAGAACAATGACAATCTTCATACTTGGCTTAGTAATTTGTGGCTTAAGGCGTGGACAAGTATTTATTTACTAGATTTAAGTATTATATTCTTTGAAATGAGAAATGTTGTTCTTAAAATGGAAAAATTTTTGTTTGCAGTGTAGGGCTAGGTAATTGACCAAATGCAGTCTCAATGCATTTTGGTATTTATTCTAGTTGATCATCTGATGACCCAAGAAGATGTCTTTGTCTGGAATGCATTCAATCGTACTCTTTTCTGTGATGATCTATTTCAAGGATTGTTCTTGGCAGTCAAAATTGTCAATTTCAGCTCAAAACACGTGACTGTAGTAGCTAAAATCCCAAAATATATCAGGACTGCACTCAGCGAATTCCTCATACATTGTCTAGCTGGTGCAATCCAGTACGAGAACACGGCAGTTGATATGGGGCACTGAGCCCAGTCGAGCGCGTGGAGGAGATTTTTAAGCTATAAAATTGTAGCATTTCAAGGTTTTCTTTTTTTAAAGTTATTCTGAACAAACAAGTAATTTTATACTTACAGAATGACCCTTAAACGTATCTGGCAATTTTAATTATCTGTGTATCATTGATATGTACTAGTACCTTATTAATGTCCATTGTATGACGAAGAAATAAACTAATTAACTAACTAACTAGCTAACTAACTAACTAACTAACGAACTAACTAGCTAACTAACTAACTAACTAACTAACT
>OFHS01006279.1:0-10328 GCA_900245855.1 Calvadosia cruxmelitensis | reverse complement strand
ACGGAAATTATGGAAGTGATGATGTGGAAGACGATCTGTAGATTTCCCTTGAGAAGGCCGTAGACTGATTGAAGGAACTGAAAGGGGAGAGACAGGGTTGAATGATCAACAAACATCACCATAATTATCAATAAATCTTCATGGAACAGATGACAGAACTATACAAATATTCATGCAAAACAGAGAAGGATAGTTTAAAAAAAACCCGTCAAATTACATATAAGTTGTTTGGTCTTTCCTTCGGCGACATTTCCAATAAACGCCAGTCAGTGACGTGGAAAGGGTGATTTTTGGGACATGCACAGTCCATCCGCATGCTGAGGCGGCCGCAGATGCAGTGAAATAGCTAATCTGAGCACCCCATTAGTTAAGTGCAGTCCTAATCTATTTTAGGATCAAAGACACTACATTCACATCAAATACTTTTCAGCTGAAATCGACGATATTGACATCCAAGAACAATCCTTGGAATAGACTATCATCGAAAAGAGTACGGTTGAATACCCCAAGGTGCCATGTTGTCAGTTAAAGGTACAAACAATCCAGTTTACCTGCTCTAAGCGACCACCTGCGTCAAGAGATTAATTATCACTGGTGGTGGTTGCTTAAGACAGGTTTGCCTGTAATCGTCATTGGCAATTCCAATGCAACACAATTCAACATTATTGATTGACAAGTTAATTATGTCTATTGTTCGTCGCCTACCGTTCTCAATGTGTCCAGATTTTCTTTAATCAGTGTGATGATGGTATTGCTCGTCTCGCCATCCCTGCCAAATAACAGCTGCGTGAAATTTGTCAGCGACGGCAGTCCGATAAGGCTTGCTTGTCTCTTGAGCATTTTCGAAGGATTGTCCTTCGGCAATGACTTGTTGCTCGCCGACTTGTTCTGGTGCTGAGAAATAACATAATGTCAAACCATAAATGTGTCACTCAAACAAACAAAAATTCAAACAAAAGAGGGCTAGGAAAGTACAGCTTGTATAAAATAAGAAATCCAATGTCAGTAAATTATTGTGCCACGCTGCGCTCTTCGTATATCTGTGTAATTTGTGTATCGCTAAGGTCCACTTGTGTGATTCCATTTGTCACGAAATGTTTGCAAAATACAATAGCCAGCAGAAAATCAACAGCTTAAGGAGAAACTGACCATTTCATATTCTGCAAAATATCTATGTAAGTCATAAGAGATATCCATTCGTCTAAATTCTACTGTACTTCTACTGTCAATCAACCAACCCAGTTTGTCCATGAGGCATACAGCTGGTCCATAAGCAGCAGTACTTTGTGTTCCAGCTCAGTGCTGTTCTTCTGGCTACCACTTAACAGGTTGTGCACCTAAGAATGAAGACAGCTCGAGAAAGTCAGATTGAGTATAGACTAATAACAATGACAAATGCAAACATAGTTGACAGCCAACGTTCTCAGGAGCAAAGAGCAAGTATTCTACAGCCGTACAACATGACTCTGTGCTCAGCTGATGTGGTTAAGAAATCCAAGTGGAACGTCAACAAATCAACCATTACAGTCAATAATGCCAGCAAGGCGACAAGTAAATGCTAGAACAGCTGACTCATTATGCTCAGCTACGCAAAATTATGTAGCTTTCTTACAAACAAATCATAACTGAATGAAACCAGGCATTTAAAACACACATTTGATTGCAACATCCTTCCAAGCCTTCTGCTACAGATGTGTTCGAGTACTTTCAAAAGAATCCCTCCTGTAGTTCAGCTATTCTTTTCACTAACCCAGAGTAGAACACTCAGCAGTTACCCGTCTGCCCTCATTGCCCACACCGCCATAGCTCGAAGAACAACATACCTTATCAGCCACCCATTCTCTACCAAATGCATACGCTTTGTGAATCATGGGATCGACCATCTTTTGGATGTCATTGTTTTCCGTTAGAAATCTAACAAGAAACACATGGAAACACATGATCACATATGGTGTAATAGTGCATCTAGTTATAGTGAAACCTGTCTATAAAGGTCATCTTCCTCAGGTCTCATAGGTGATCGTTATAGACAGGTTTCACTGTAATACTGCTCGATGTACCGTATCTTTTGATCTATATTAATTCCTATTCTGGAAATCAAGCAATTCCTTTCAATATGCACTTCTGAGTAAACTCTGTGGTCTTTTTAAATGACTACCGTACAGTGAAACCTGTCTACAACAGTCATCAATGGGACCTGAGGAAGATGACCTTATAGACAAGTGGCCGTTCTGCCCAGGTTTGTTTCAATAAAGTGTCATTTTGGGGTTATGGAGAGTGTCCTTTATACACAGGTGGTTGCTCTATAGAGGTGGCAGCTAATACAAGTTTGACTTTACATGCTCTCTCACAAGTACACCAATAGTGTAATTGCTGTATGAGGAAATGTGTATTGTGTAAATCCAATGTAAGCCAAGTCAGAAAAAAATCATTTTTGAATGATTCAACTAAGATACGTCCAACTTTTCCTCAGTTACCGCCTAAAAAAATGACATTGTCTCTTAACAGGTGATTGCTTGATAGGCTACACATGTAGTGGCTGATGTGCGGTCGGTTTGACCTTGATGTCAACTTTGCAAAGTCATGTGACTGTAAGAATATGTACCTAGCTGTGTCACCCGGTTAAAATCCTCTTTCCCATCTGTACTTTGTCGTGTCAACAACTCCTTCAGTACTATATCTTACGCTGTGTCTCACAATATTGAGCTCTGGAACCAACAACCATATGTACTCCTTGGGGCTCTGCCATTTTCTGCTGTTCTGCGACCAGTAACATGTCTCTTAATTATATATAAAATGCATAATTAATAAGCAAATAAATCAATCAATAATGATTTGATCCACATATTTGTAGAATAGTGCTCAATGCAGCAAGGCAGAGCTATTTACTGTAATTGGAGACAGAGAGCACACAAGTTCTCGCTACTCAGAGTTATATAAGGTGTGTAATTGTAGAATATCATTCACCTGATGATGGCAACAGCGTGAAACTCTGAATAGCGAAGTAGCGAGAACTTGAGTGCTCTCTGTCCCCAATTACAGTAACATGTATAATTATATACATCATTAGTTACATCATTTGCACAGTAAAAAACTGCTACATATGCAACTAAACTGACTCTACCTGCTTATTACTCAACTTCCTTTGATTTTCTCTTTCTCATCTATGTTTGTATTTGAATTCCAAAATTTTATCAGTTCTTTTCTTTGCTTCTCTCAATATTCAACAAACTTGTATAATTCTTTCTATACTTTAATTTATAAAACTGTAAATCTAGGGCGTCCCAAACAAACAAGCATTTGCGCTTATGGGATGATCCTGACCATGTATTTCTTTTTTTTTACTTCAAAACCTATTTGTATTTAATCAACATTGTTCTAATGGTCAAATAAAAATCTATCTATATATCTATATATGAAATGCGAAAACTCAGTCTTCGTCCGCTACACACGTTTATGACAATGTTGAAGCTATAATGGAACGCTTGCAGGTGGTCATTAAAGACAGGTGGTCCCTAACACAGGCTGGGTTATAGTTCTTCTTACCCAAAGACATCCGGATAGGAGTAGATGGTTTCATTTAGTATATTACGCGCAATGTATGCCAAATGAGTGCTTTCATGATGAACCTAGAATGAATGAAACCAACAACAATCAGTACAAAGTCAAGAACAATCAGCTTGATTTAAGAATTTGATAGCACTCAGAAAATGAGTGTAGTAGCTTTGTCTGTCTGTTGTGAACTTGAGGATTTCACAGATCACATGGGGTAATTTAGTTTTTGCACAATGTCATATATTGCAGAACAGCTAGAAACACAATACAGACTTTTGCTTGAAAAGATGTGAGTATAAAGGGTACTTTTGCATTAGTTTACCGGGTACTTCTTTTGAAAATCTGCCACTGAGGTAATAAATGCTTAGTGACATGGCGAGCGATTGTTGCTTGTGTAGAGAGGAGGTAAATTCAACATGACAAATCTCAATAAATCTTAATAAGAGAGCCAGCACTTGGAAGCGTGTCTGTAATGCCCTTGCCCCTCTTGAGGATTCCACTGCTGAGAAATTGCATTTGACTAGGCAAGCAGGTAGCCCCTGCAAGATAGCCTTAAGAGCAACAAGTAAGAAATGTCTCTATTTCATAACAGCAGAAAGACATTGGGAAACTACTAGTTTAACCATGGTCCAATTCCATGTCTGAAAGGCTGTTTTAAAACTGCAGCAAAATCCCACGTAGCTACTACCAGCAGAAATGACCTGTTAACGTAATGTTGGAGTCTGCTCACAATTCCCTCTTTACTTAAGCAGGTTTCACACGACGCAATATATTTCATGCAATGTTGATCTTATACCATCATTAAGCACTATGATACAGCTGTATGTGATTAATATACAACTGTTGAAGTACTGTGCCTAGCATCTTGAAATAGTTTTATGGAGAGTAAGATTAATAAGTAGAGCCAATTAGCTACTTATAAATATTTTTGCATGCAGCAAATTGCATGGTGTGAAGCTGCCCTTAGAAATAACACTAGAATACCAAATCCTGGTTGCATTAAGGGACAATTCTATTGCTACCGGCAGCATCAATGACGGACTTGATTCCACTTTATCTGATTGATCACAATTCCCTGCTGTGTCAATGAGCTTAATGATTCCAACTGAGACTATATGGAAAAGAAAGCTTACTTGCACAGCAAGAAAACCAGTAGCGATCACCATGGATACGACCAGGCAGAGAATTATCACGGCACTCATAATCTTGTCCATCGATCTTTCAATATATGATAATATCTGCAAAAGATTGATATGATGTTAGGCAAATGGAGAACGTTTGTAGGATAAACCATGCCTTATAAGGTTACATTGGTAATACTTGATTGACTGATTGATTGGTCAATTAATTGATGACATCCAGATAAAGAGCACTAATTAACACTCACGTAATGCAGCAATCCACATACTTATGAAGTACAATATCAATATCAAAGCATACACTCATACAGATTTTGAGAATTAAGACTAGAAACGTGATATTTAGTTCCTTGAGAACTGTCTTGTCGCTTTATGAAATTCACCCCACAATTCACAACTGTAAATCAAGGCCGCATCTAGCCAAGAGACTTCATCATCAACAGTTATTCTGAAAAATCCGATAAGCTTACAAAGCGTTTTTGAACGGAGCATCTAACATAGTAATTATACTAATTAACCTCTTTATGCTCTTGTAAATCATACGCAAGTCCAACCTATGTAAATTTCTGTCCCTAGAAGTACAGGTACTAACTTCTTTTCTAACAATGAGAAGGACTGGTGCTTCTATGTCAATTACGAAGACATCAAATGCAACCCTGGTTACAAAATCACGGTCTCATTAAAAGGCGTAATTATAGAAGTACAAATTTCAAATTGTAGTACTCATTTGTTGTCTGTTATATAAGTTCAGTGTAGTATAGATTCCGTTACCATGCTTAACTACTTAAGTCTAATTTCTATCATCAAATCATTTGTCTCAAATTTTCACCTCGGCATAATAGATGAGTGCTGTTTTAAAGTGCAATAAATGTGCTAGAATCATAGATTAACGATGAAACACTGGGACTTGCTTATACATGAGATCAGCTTCTACTGTACACAGTAATATACAGTACATTAACTCGGCACTATGAAATAGAGCCATGGGGAACCCATGTGAAACCTGCTTGAAAAGGACACTTTTCATATGGTTTTTCATTCTGTTTTATGAATTCACGTACTTTTCACATGGTTTTTGGGGTGTTTTTTATTTTCACATGGTTTTCAAACACGTTTGGATTCATAATTTAAACGGAGTTTCATCTCAATATTCAAGTGGAACAAAGCTGAGTTGCATTATAAAGATTTTCCGTTGCCCCTATATTAGTGTCTGCGGTATCTATCTTTACCGCGCTCTTACTTCTCCTATTTAACTGCAGCTTAAAATTGCTCTTGCTTGTACATTTTGGTGACAAACCAACTTGGTTGAAATCAAAATCTCTCAAAGCAGTGGTGGTCCTGATGGATTTAGCAATTGTCAAATTAAACTATGAATCCAAAACGTGACCATGTGAAATATGAAGCACACTCCGAAAATCCATGAAAAATAACAAGCATCATGTGAAATACAGTCAAACCTGTATTAGCGGCCGCTTCTAGAAAACAGCCACCTCTGCATAGAGGCCACTCTTCATAACCCCAATATGACACTTTCTGTAGAAATCAACCTGGGCAGTAAGGCCACCTGTCTATAAAGGTCATTTTTCTCATTTCCTAAAGGTGGCCGTTATAGACAGGTTTCACTGTACCATGCAATTAGAATGTACCGTTTTTACAACGTATTTCTTATAATGTTAAATTCTTATATGGATTTCCTATGGCTCCAGTTCATAGTGCTAGTCATTTAAGAAGGAAATATTTCCGCAGAGAAATGGCTGCTTACACTCCTGTCGATTTTGAGCAGGACTTTGATTGTGCCTCTGACTGGTGCAGGAATGATAGCCTCTTGCCGGTGTGCATACCAGTGTTCAATGGGCTCCATGGACGTCCGCCATCTTTGAGATATTGAGGACCACATCCCCGTGGTTAAAAAACTCTTGAAAAAATAAATAACTAGCAGAAATGGGACAATTTGCAGAACCCAGAGATTCAACCACAGTCTGCTGATGCAGATCACCCAGAAAAGGGCAATAAAGAGTACATGGCTGGCCCTTCTCTGCTTGTGAGGCTCAGACATTTTCCTCATAGTCTTCTGTTTTAAAAATTTCTTCCTAGGAATATAGCTTGAGTTGATCTGTTCAGAACTTGATTTTGTCCCTGCTTCGTTACTGCTTGCCTCTGGTGAGGAATCCTCTGCAGGGTGGGACAGTTTCTTTAGCCACAGAGATGCAGAACTAATACCAAGCCTCTGTAAAATCTTTGCTAGCCATTCTTGAAAGCGTTGTCTGCTATTCTGCAACGCAGGTATTTCCTCAATTGGGCTGTCTTCTAAATGAACAAAAGGATAAAAAAACAAATATAGAAAAGCGGTGAAAATTGAACATGTACTACAATAGCACAACACATAATGCATCATAAACCAAATGGCTGGTCCAATCTGCTAGGCAGCTTCGGCCAGCATTGCATGCTATACATTGCTTCTCAGCTCCGCTATGGCTTCCAAGAGACTGAAACTGATCCTTTCCAACCATTCGAGCGCAAAGTTTTGCAAAGCCAAGCACAGCAAATATAAGGTGCCAATTCCACAGTGATAATTTTTTTAAATTTGCGGAAAACCTTCTCTGCTGCAAGGTAACCTATTTTAAAACAGCCCTGGTGGATTCTGCGCTAATTTGTATTGTTGAACTTTGACCTGATGTGAGTGTTAGCCCTCTGCAGCATATGTAACAACTGTGCACATCACACTCGACAAGACCAGTCATTTCTGTGGCTGAAAAAAGCTATTGAGTGTTTGAAAATAAATTGCATTAACTGCCAGTTGTATTTGTAAATGTAAATAATCTACTCTACAGCTATGTTTCCGCCGTTGCTATGCAGTTCTTTGTAAATTTTTATTGTTACGCACCGTTCGACTTTAACCATAACTTAAGTTACCATTATGTAAACTCTTTTCACAAGCTTATGTACTATATTGATTTAGCTATTAGGAATTGAAGTTTTCAATTAAATGGGAGATGATGATGATGATGATGTCTACAAGACAGTTCCAGGAATATTAGGATTGCTATAACAATATCCACCCTGGTCATTCTTTAACGCTACAAAGAATATATTCCACTCCACATAATCCAACCACATGAACACTAATGAGTTTATTTGGAGTGATCAAGCTAGTAGCTTGATGTCTACTGACCATATGGTCTAGCTCTGTTGTCAAATATTACTACAGACATAAGTACAGTGAAACCTGTCTATAATGGTCACCTTTGGGACTTGAGCAAATGACCTTTATAGACAGGTGGTCTTTATATCCAGGTTGATTTCTACAGAAAGTGTCATTTTAGGGTTATGAAGAGTGGCCTTAATACACAGGTGGCTGCTCTATAGAGGTGGCCGCTGATACAGGTTTAAGTAGTGTCTAGATGATTTCACTCACACACCTGCAAACATATTACTTTTGTGCTGTATAAGTGTACATAAGCCGTGTATTATACGAAACTGTGTTTAGTTGTTCAATAAAGCACTACTTCTGCTAATTAATCAAATAAGAATGAATTACCCTTATTGTATGTTTGTGGTGTCATACAAAGTGTCAAGTGTTGTGGTGTCACATTGTCATATGCGTTACGTGTTGTATAGTGCCAGTATCAGCAATTGTATAGTCATGCGTTGTAAATATATAGTGCTGTGCGTTGTGGAATAAAAATCAATGTGCTCGAAGTTCTTGGCGAGGAGCCACTCGCAATATTGTTGTCTGTCTCCCTTGCACCAAACTGTCGACTTGAAAGCTCACAAAAGAGCCCGATTGGGCATTCGACAAGGTGCAAGGGAAACCAAAGCTTCCTGTCGTCATGCCAATTGGCAATCATTACACCATAGCATAATTGCTGATATATGGGATGAACCGATGAATGTTATATAATATTAACATAATACAACATTTACCCGTCATTCGCATGGATGCAAAGCCAAAAGTAACGAGTATAATTCCTGCAATAGCGAGGGGAATTCTCCAGCTTCCAGTCAGAGAGATCAAATGAAACATGACTAAGGCATAGAGAACGGTGGCTAGTCTGCGTAGTCCATCCGCGTACACTGGCTCATAGAAAAACACCAAGACAAGGATGTAAGCTGCCACAATTGTCCAAACCTGCAATACAACCACAGAACTGTGTAGGCTTAACATCATCTCCAAAGAGTACTTCACTATGAACTAGAGCTGTATAAAATCCATGTGAAATCATGTGAAATAGTTTGCAAAAATAGTGTGAAAGTGCTCTTTTCACATGGTTTTTTGTGTTGCTTTCAAATTCACATGGTTTTTCACATGGTTTTTGTTATTTGACATTGTTTTACGGAGAGTTCTTACCATTTTACATGGTTTTCATACGCTTTCTATTCATAGCGTTCGAAATCTAAATAGAATATGCTGATCGATCATAGTATTTATAGCATGCATTCAATACAAGCTATACCTAGGAGCAGACCAAAGCATTGGCAGTCGATATAACTCAAACTATTTGCAACGTAGCTCGATTTCACTTCAACCTGGCAAAGGCTTTTACGTCATGTATTTGCTGCTCTGTTGCCTAAATTTCTTGAATATTATTACACTACATTATAAATGCATTATTTTGGAACAAAAAAGGTGATAGCATAGGCCTAGACAGAGTATTCATAACAGATAAAAGACAAATCCCTCGCAACGTCATCTGTTGTGTCATTAACTGTCGTATCACACAAACGACGAGGTACTCTGTGTAATGACACGTCGCGCACTGTCCATCCAGGAGCATCTGATATATCTCAGCATATCAAATCAATTTATAGATACAGTAATTATGCAGAATAATTTACAAGACAATAGCGTATACGATACTAATTAACATNCTAATTAACATATTGATTGACAGGAGAATGGTAACGAGAGGAAAAGCAAATAACCTCTTACAGAATACTTCATTCAAAACTAAATACAGAAACGAGACTAAAAGGTTCATTTATTACTTACAGGGATACGAGGCTAACACGAATATGAGGTGGGAGGTTTGATTATGTAATGCGACATTAACTATTACATTTAAATATATTAAAGTCCTTCTATTCAAACAACACTACGTTATATCTACTACAGTAGGCCTTCCATAAGTTCCTTCCGTAAACTTAGTCTCCAAATATAAACATGACTTTCTAAAGCAGCTTGAAATTTTTAAGTCCCATGTCAAGTTCTGAAAATTTAATAAGCAAACTGCACAACATCAGGAAACAGAATGGTGTCATCTTAGCCAGGTTTGCCAGACCAGCAGTGACTTCTGGGCTTGCAAATCTCAAAATTTGCATGTGGATAGACTCAATACAGTCAAACCTATATTAGCAGCCACCTCTGTAGAGCAGCCGCTTGTGTATAAAGGCCACTCTTCATAACCCCCAAATGGCACTTTTTATAGAAATCAACCTGGACAGCAAGGCCACTTACATATAAAGGTCATTTTTGTCAGGTCACAAAGGTGACCACTATAGACAGGTTTAACTTTTTTTAACTCTACTTGACTCCAGTCCAAATCAAATCCAAAATATGTTCAGATGTGTTACGGAGACAAGGAGAACGCTGTCGCTTCGACGAAGATGTAATAACAAGAGACAGACAACACGCAA
>OFHS01006276.1:0-10333 GCA_900245855.1 Calvadosia cruxmelitensis | reverse complement strand
TGACCAAATTTAAAATTGATTGTAAAAATTATATTGTAAATGCTATGCAGTAATTAAAATCCATCATGTACATATTTTTATCTTCTTGTACAATTTTTATACCTTCAATTTCTGTATTACATTATTATAAATTCTGCTCCATGTAAAAAAGTTATACTGTAACTTATGGATTTCAGAGGTTTAATAAAAGTCACACACACACACACACACACATGACTGATATTATGATGAAGTTAACAAACAAACAAACAAACAAACAAACAAACAAAATTCCACAGTAAAAGTTGGAGGTACAGTCAAACATAACTAATATCTCACAGTCCGTGCAGATCAAAAGTGGGAGTAAAGAGAGATTGAATATTACATTAACCAGACTAAGTAAAACAACCATATCATTCCCTTTGTTTTAGCAATGTATACATTAATCGATTGAAATTGGATACTAAACGATGAAATAATAAGCGAGTTCGACTGTACAGTCAAACATGACTAATATTTCATCTGATTATTGCGTACTATCCCCCATTGGTTGAATTCCACGTGCCTGCCATACCAGCTTTACTAACTCGCCTACTACTTAATGTCCAACATTGTAAGTGTAGCAGCAGTTGGGTTTTAACAGGATTCGAATGTGATGACTTCAAGCCAGCTACAAAGTAGCCAGATCATTTAAATTCGGTTTACACGAGCACATTTCTTAATACAAAAGCAATTGTGCCGCAATTTTGTGTCACAGAAAATGTGGCACAAATTTTGTTCATGTAAATGGCCAAAGACAGTTTCTGTGCCACAAATTACCACGGCTGTTCAGACTGGTTTTAGCTAAAAGTCGGTTTCTCATGACAAATGTTCAGTGTTCAGGTTCGCAGAAATCCGACACGCCCCTCGATGAACCGACCTCAATGTAACCAGATCGGACACATCGAGATCTCGTTATTCATCGCTAGTAAGCCGATGGATGTTAACAAAAGATCATGCGGTATTTAAACAAGTTCAATGCGAAAAAGAACGAGATTTGCGGTACTAATCATATAATCCAGAAAGTTATCACATGTTTTATCGTCCACAAAACAAAAAGATTCAAGCAGCCTATGCGCAGACTCAAAGCCAAACCTGACGGGCACGTGGTTAACGTTGAAGTATTATAAAACGTATAGGAATGAAAATGATAGCTTTTGGGTTAATTCCTAGTAACTAGTTTACCGTGTTCTTACACCTTACACGACGTTCAAGTGTCCTTACCTGATCTTCGTTTAAAACGATAATCTTCGCCACGGTTAAGTCGACAGTCACGCCCAGACTGCTGTCATGAAATGACTCTGCTGCCTAAAAATCAATCATTGAGTTAAAGAGTTGCAATAGTGGAAGAACGTCCAAGTCAAAGCAGAACAAGTGTGTGATGTAATAAATAACCCGAGACAACAGACAGAATGACAATGGGTCATCTGGAGTACGAATTGTTGAATTCATAATCACCATGTTCATCATTGTCAACACGTAAGCTTCCAATGACATGTTACCATGGAAACGTGCCATGTATTTGTCAACGACCAAAAGGACATCGAGGGCAACTCGTCCTCGACCCTGAGGGGATGCAGAATTGCGCTTTCTTCGGGTCCTTCTCGATTCGACATTAAATATTGACAATGGGTCGACTTCATCATCTGAAAGAGAAGAAGTCAAATTTGGTTTTGCAAAGCTCAAACAGGGACCCTTAAAAGTGGCAACCCTGTCTATACAATTATATGGAAGTACCCCTGCCCCGGGTTCCTTGGCCATATCGTTACGATTCAACGCACTGACTATGAGCAGAAGATCAGGTGCGCTTTGACCACGACACGACCTAAAAGCCATCCTTGCACAGAACACATCCAGTCACTATGTCACTAAGGGCTATTGAGGGCTATTAAGTTAGCTAGATAGACAGCAATTTAGAATGCTAAACTTCCACTCTTCTGCTCTCTCGTACCCGGTTTAGTGATGCACGTAGGTCCGGTTGGCTTGTGGCTGATTCGGGGTCTGGCGTGTTTATTCTCGTAAATCAAATGAGGAAACGCGTCGCTTGTCTTCTCCGTTGGTTCGATGAAGAATTCCTTCTCATCAATGCGGAAGAGACCTTTCTGGCGGGTGCAATAAAATATATCAATGCCACGCAGTAAGTGACATCGAGTCAGGTCAGAGGTCACAGGAAAAATTGACACAACAACAACAACATCACCAACAACAAAAACAACAACAACAGACCCCCACCAATAACAACAGCAACAACATCAACAACAAGAACAAACAACAACAGCACCATCACCACCACCACCAACAACAACAACAACAACAACAACAACAACAACAGAAAATTGAAAACTGAAAACTGAAAACTGAAAAATGTGAAGCAGCCACCTCAATCTATAGTTTCAAAAATCAGTTAGAAAAAGTAGACCTTAGCACTCACCATAAATTATTTTACGCAGTACGTAAGTGTAAGAATACCTGTATTCGCCTGTCATTTACTTTTCTATTGATGACAAATATATGTAGAAAAACAAAACAAAAAAAACTTCAACAGCAGCAGCAGCAGCTACAGAAGCACGTTATGATTTGCATTCGAATTCATGATTTGTTGGTCTTTAAAGGGTCCAGGCATGTGACATATAAGGCATAAAACTGCACGAGTATCATCATCATCATCATCCATTGCATTATTATACTCTGAGGCTGCATCATCATCACCACCTCGCATTCATTTCCGCAACAACATTATTTACTCTATATTAATTGTCGTCTCGCCAAGGGCCATTAAGGTGCGTGTTTTGGGATGTCAGCAGGGGTAATAACCCTGCGCTTGAAATCGATCGTCTAACAAAACTCACAGCACGAGTAGAGTTACTTACCATTCCATCGCAGAAGCTGACGGCCACGAGCGAGTGGTTGTTGCCTACTACATGGCCAGTGTAGTAGCAATGGTTAGTGACGGATGCATTGGCGATGAGCTGACCCTTCGTTGTCAATGAATCGATTGCTTCAACGTTGAACCTCGGGTGCACAATAAAGGGATTGCGTCTCAGTCGGGCGCTGATAAGGTCACCGTTCAGTTGCATCTCCATCCAGATGACGACGGGTAGGTCGTCGGTGTTGGGCAGGCGGACAACGCTGACGGCTGGCTGGTCTTCCCCAAAGCGTATGATCGGGTTGGTCATGGTGAAGCCGTCAAATTCGTCTGAAGAAGGTAGATAACGAACGATGTTGCAATTGCAGGATCACAAGTGACAGAGCACTAACGCTGGCAAATCAACAGCGGATCAGTGTGTTTGCGGCTGCTTAGCAGACACGGGTGCCGACCGTGCGGGAGACGACAGTCAAACACACACCAACACACATTTCAACTTGCCTTGTCTGGCCTCTTCCAAGCCTGTTACATGTCTCCTGGTCAACAGTACCAGGCTGACAAGCAGTAGCGACACAGCTCCAGTCTTGTGGCTTGCAGGTGGACGAGTCCGCATTGCTCGTGTGATGAATGGTCTCTCGCTTTCTCTCTCTTACTGGTCTCCGCCTTCAGGCCACTACCGCTTCCAGTATTCAAGCGGTGTCTGCCTTTCGTCGCGGCAGCAGCAGTATGGACCAAACACCCGTCACGGCAGACTTAGGTGCAGTTCCGTCGTTGGTGATCAGTACATCTGATCCGGGTGCTGGCGCAGTGAACGGCAAGGGATTCGCTGTCTCGCGCCGTGCCCGCCACCCGGCAAACCCTAGCGGTGCACGCCGACGTTCCAACGAACAGACTTGTTGTCACTTTTTCGTCTTACAAAACCACAGACAAGCGATCTTGTGAGCTGGATTAACACGCCAACTTCAACCAGCAGCTAGTAGCTCTTATCCCTTCCTGTTTAACATCCAACCGTGTAGCCCTACTGTCCTGACGGTATCATCTAGTGAGAGTCAACAATGATAACAGCTACCCTTCAGGTGACAAAGGCAGAGTGACCTAAGGGCCTGACAAATTCAACATGCACACCCAGTTGTCACCACAGACAGTGTACTATCCTGACACAGATAGATGTCTAACAACTAGTTACATATCTCTACACTTGTAAAAGATCTGTCGCACTACCAGCAGGGGCGTTAGACAGAATAGAACCGCGATTGTCCAATCCAGAGATTTTTTGTCTGTTCACACTGCTGTGCTGTGCTGAAACACGAGCTGCCCTAGAGTGTAACCCTAAACAAGTCTCTTTTCTGGAGCAAAACGTCTTTCTTGGCATTTCTTAGCGATGTGAACAAGGTTATGGCCACATAGTATCATCGTTTGAAGATGATGAAGTTGAAGCTCTGTTTCTGGGTGGTGATTCTGATCACGGTTCTCATCGCCATAGGATGATGTTGAAAACCACGGAGTCTCGCCGCGCACGCGACCGCATAGCTAACTGCCCAAGGCCTCCAGGGCATGCAACAACTGACATTCCCAAAACATAACAATATTTGTGGCCACTAGACTATGTCGTTTGAATAGTGATAAAAAACCGTTTTATTCTTATCATGTCATTGATGAAGATCTCGCGAAGCGTCAGGTCAAAGCGAAGGACATCCACTTGCCCTGCGCCTCTTTTCAACAACGAATACGTCAATTTATGGTCAGTCCAAAGGAAAATCTTACAAAAATCAATCATTGAATATTAAAAGTGAAAGGATATTTTGAGTAAAATCAACATTGTGAAACTAATAATGCAGTTGCTTTACGACTGAGCTCAAGGCTACTGAAGAGACAAATGCTCTTAAAACACAGGTATAGTCAGTCACACTGGAAGCAAAACGAAAGGGTTTGAACAAGGTAGATTTGAATAGGTAATTTGAGTGAATAATTCATCAGCGAAAACCCACAATGTTTGTCAGCCAAACTATGCATTGCCCTAGGCTTTTTAATCAAAGTTGCATAACATATTCTGATGTCCAGACAAATTTAAAATATCGATTGGCAAATGGCGACAACAAGCCGACATGTTTTATATCCAAGTTGCGTGTTGTCGCTCCAGAAAACGCAACAGTCTACAGTCTCTGTTCATCAAAGACATTGAAGTTTAGATTAATCGGTTCTAAGGTCATGTTTATTCAACTTAAAACCTCAGACAAGCTTGTATCACCCCAATTCCATTCAGAATAATCAAATTCATTTGCCGCTTTCGCTATTAGCTGTATAAAATGGAAGAAATTATTTGTGAAGATCTCAAAACATTTTCCTACATTTTTGTGGCTGCAGCGTACTTGAGTGCTTGCTTGAGTGTTTGTAAGATTGAAAATCAAGTGGACACTCCTTTCTCTGTAAAGCCTCGCTACAGCGAGGAATCGGAGCCAGGACTGTAAAAACATTAGCAGGAATTTAAGCATTGTTTTCTTGGCATTTCTCCAAATTCTCCTAATTACTTAGATCCCGGAGCAAGAATAAATGCATGAAGCCTAAATTAATGTGATGAAATCGTGCCTTCAGTAATTGAATGGTATATCCCCTGCGGCGCTTTAAACCATTCCACAGGATAGTAGCTTCGAATGAAAACATGGTACAATAATATTATTATTGTATCGTAGAAATATATTTCATATCAGAAGATTTCCAGCAGTCAGCATGTCACTGGTATTCAGATAAAAACTGTCAAATCCTTTCCTATTACTGCGTTTACATATAACATCTATCAAATACGGTACAAACTAGACCACGCTATATGCGTTTACACTTGAAATTCGGCACGGTAACTGCCACAGATCGCTAACCCCTGCACTGTCAGCACTCAGCTAGCCAGCTACAGTCAGTATTAAGTATTCTTAAGCTTGGATAGATGTTGAAAAGTGAAATTGATGTATCAATCCGTGGCAGATTTTTGGGAACAATATCAAAGTGAGATTTGGTTGCTCATTTGAAATCAATCGGACGTTACGACAGCTCGTCTCCAGGCCGTCCAATCATTCGACGTCGCGTTTTAGCAGCGCTTGACGTCCGCCATTTTGACGTCCGTTTGCAAAGTCAAAACGATGGCTGCAAACTCCAAGGAAAAGCTTATCAATGCAGTGAAAGAGCATACGTGCTTGTATGATTTCTCATGCAAAGAATATCGAGATGAAGCATTGAAAAAGGAAACGTGGAAGAAAATAGCCAGCACGCTCAATGCCAACGCGGAAAATGAAAAAGATTTTGTGACAGGCAAGTGTTTTGTTGTTCGCGACGTCGATACGTTCGCTGTTTTTGAGGTCGTCAAATGAAAGCGCAGCGTTATCAACTTGAATCGTTGTGTGACATTATCTGATTTCTAAACACAGGCGACATGTGTCATAAGAGGTGGAAAAGCCTGAGGGATATATACGTACGAAAGAAGAAGAAAATCGAATCGGGTCAATTGATGGGCTCGCCGAACAACATTCCAAGATGGGAATATTGGGATCTAATTAGTTGGATGGACAATTACCGAAAACGATCATAGTAAGAAAAGGAACTAAAATCCTAATTTGCTGTTGACTTGTATTCATTTTATTTATTTATTTATTGTGTAGTTGCAAGCTATTTCTAATGTTTTTGGGAGAACCAACTTAGGTGTTTTTTTATCCAAACAATTTGTGGATTTTCCAATCACTGATGACGTCATTTAGTAAAACCCAACTGACCAGAGTGCGACAACCAATAAAGGAATGCGATGTCCCAAAAGAGGCAGATAGGGGACACAGGAGGTGAATTGTGACCCCCTTTGTTTTTGACTGTAATGTTGATGTGTCCCTAAAAAAAAATATTTACAAAGCAGAAAATCAGCCGTCGTGCATTGGGAATGTATCTCACTGTGTATCAAAATTTAATCGATAAGCCATATTGCTTCTTTCACTTTTAGTCTTTTATTGACGTCAAAATTAGAAGAAAGTTTCAACCTCTTATCATGTGAATGAACACTTAGGCCTGCTTGGCCGTTAAACATGCTATTGCAGAATTTATACATTTTTCCGAATTTGTACAGAATTTATACAGCACATCATAGGCCTACAGATTTTGCTGTCAATTTATTTAACAATGAAGAGTAATGGGTCGTACAGACGGTGCAGACAATTCCACTTAATTGGACCATATTGGAAATAAGCTGCTGGATCAATTATCCGTAACTCAAATGTTGCGGTGAAATGATTTCGTCTTGGCATGTTTGGTCCAATTAAGAGAAATGGACAGCATTCGTAAACAGGAAGGGACCAACAAAGTGTAGCCTCGGGCTAAATTATAACATTGATATCCAAGGAGGAAAACTTAATCTCCAATTATTTTTTACTCCTTTTTGATGAAGAAAACTTCAGATTTGGAAAAGGTTGACTGTGAACCAGTCATTGTGGCCATTGAGATACATAGAGGGTCATTGGGTTGGGCCTGGGCTAAGATGTCCTTTTTAGTCAAATCTACTTTGTGTGATCTCTCCCCTTTCTGAAATCCTGGACATGTTGTAGAGAGTACATCATTGTGAAAATAGGAAAATGCCAGACATCACAACTCTACTCTGTAGCTGAATTGTTTTGGTCACAGGCAATACATATTCTATATTTTTTCATTTATTCCTTTACTTGCAGCTCAAATTATTTTACTTAGCGTTTCTCAAACTTGAACAATTTTTTATTATTTTTATTCTCGATTTGATGGTACCTTGTCTGTTTCTTAACAGTAACAATGCCAACAGTGAGAGCGCTGACAATTCATATGCCATGTCCCCATCACCGTTATTTGATGAGCAACAGGAAAGCTCCGTCTTATCAACCAACCATGTCTCCCAAGCAACACCTCCAAAGAAACGAATAATGTCCGCTGACAACAAAGAAGATGTGGCCCTTGATTTATGCAAGAATACAAATGCAAAGAAAACGTCTGACGATAAGTTTGACTTATTTGGAAAAAGTGTGGCAATCCAGTTGCGGGAGTTGAAGTCGCCTTACCTTGCCATGAAGGCACAGACAGACATTCAGAATGTGATATTCTCAGCATTTTGCACAGACCGTGATGGCGTGCAGGACGAACAGTGCTAACAAGCAGTGCTACATAAATAACTACACTTGTCATAACAGCACATTGGCATACTCTTGAAATCTAGCATTGCCAAACCACAGAAACATTGTTCAAAACCGGAACTAATGCATAACAAGGTACTAAACTTTAAGCCTTGGATACATTTTTAAAGAATTTGGACTCCATGGATTAAGATTTGGTTGAGAACTGCTTTTAAGTCTAATGTGATGAATAATGGCCTGCACCTTTATCCTCGGCATGTCTTCTGACTGCTAATTGCCTGTATACTTGATTGATCCATTGAGGTAATTAAACAGACATCATATTAATTGATATTCTAATCCAAACATTGTAGAAAAGATACTTTTATTGACTCAAATATATTTTTGTTCTTGGTTGCATTTGGTTGATTTGGCATCCAACAGCAATATCTCTTATTTTAGAAATATTGTGGATTTTGTCAAAATGAAGGCAGGAGAGCTCATTTGTGTGAAAAATGCGAACCAATTAATTTGCAGATTTCTATGGCGATGTATAGGGTGTTATGCAGAGCTAACTTGCCCGCGCAATTTATTGGTTGTTGGGTTCTTATAGGACGAATTTACGTAAATTTAGGTCGCTTAAATCTGGCAATTTTGGGAGCAAACAAATCGAAAATACCAAGAAAATATTATTACAGCCACGGAGCTCATTCGCGAGACAAATCATCAACGTTGTAACGAATATTTTATGTTTTACATTGAAGCGTCAGTGTAATGAAAACTATTCAATACACACACTATATATGCGAGTAGGCCTATGTTTTAGATGCACAGCGCTGATGTGGTCATGCAGTGCATGGCAATCGATTGTATTAAAAGTCAAACGCTCTGTTTCTGAAAGAACAGGAACAACAAAGAGCGCTGAAAAAGAGAAAGACAGTAATTGTCTTCCATGCTTTTGTCATGGCCCTGGGGATAAATATAATCAAACAGAACTCCCACTACGGATGTAAATCCTGTTGAAACCCTGATGTTGTCGACGGAGGCTGTCAAGACAAATCGAGAGCTCGTTGATGAACTCTACTGGCTACCTGCTATTGCTTGCCACGGACTTGACGTTGGGAGTCGCTGCACCTGCCACGGATTCTGCTCGCAGATCAACGAAGGAACAGGTGGCTAGGAAGTTCTCCAACGAGTTCCATTACATGAAGCCAAGCACATTGGAGAATTCAATTCGCAAGCAAACAACCTCGTTAACGAATAGAAAACTCATTCATCAATATGACAATATCAGTTCTGATTCTATCAATGATTCAGTGGCCGATGTAAAGGAATGTCTGAGGAAAAGTGGCTTGATTTGAATCAAGATGCAACCGGAGCGAGGACAGAGGAATTGTGGTAGTAATCAAAAGAACGTATTTCTGGCTCTCGTCGCTTTGACTGTTACTTGTACATTTCTACAATACAAATTCAATTATACTTCCATCTCAAAATGTTTAAGCGATCCGAAAAGGTAAGATTTTGCTGTTATTATTATTAATCACATCCAAGGTCTTGGCAAGTCTGACCTTAGTCACGTGTCCAACGCTCCAACGAAGCGTCAAACATATCGTACATGCATCTTGTCTGACAATCGGCCACGAAAACTGTGAACGTCCAAACTCAATTACAACAGTACTAATTTGAAGCTCTGATTTAAATCTCACACCTATCTTACACAAATATGAAGAAAATAAATAAGGTCGTTTTAAATCGGTCGGACCTTACACTATCACGCTTGAATTAGCCACAGAAATATTAGTTAAATTGGTAGAAGTTTTTTATGCGGTTTATAGAAAGGGTTCGTAGCGTTGTTCGTTCTCCTCCTCATAACTATATGTACATAACGTACTTTATTTAGTTAGTTAAAACGTTCTGAGCACGAGCATTGGTTGTTGAGTAGGAAAACAGACTCGCTGTTATACTTAATTCTCGTCGAGTTCGAAACATATTTTAGAATTACAGCATGGCATGTAAAAGTTTTGAAAGTCGTGCGAAAGAAAGAGAGAGAAATCATTGACATATCAGGTTTTCAATTGGAAATATAGACGATTAGTTCCTAATACTAAGCATCACATTTCTAACGTTCTCTTTCTATGGTATAAATAATGGATTAGAGGCACTTTGAAGCTTCAGGCAGAAACAAGATAAGAGGGTAAACCAGCTGCATTATGAATGCAATTCCAAACGGAAATAATCTGGACTGTTTTTTATTTCATTAGACTCTTTACTATTTTATTTACGAAGTGTTTCCCCGTCCGGCTGCCGGACGCCTAACTCATCGTGATCGCCGTCCGGCTGTCGG
>OFHS01006275.1:0-10334 GCA_900245855.1 Calvadosia cruxmelitensis | reverse complement strand
GCTCTGGCACCAACGACCATATGTACTCCTTGGAACTCTGCCATCTCTCCCTGTCGTGGGACCAGCAATGTCTCTATGCAATATATACTTATGTGGACTGTAAAAGTGTTTATCTTCGTCTTTTCGTCCTCCACAACTACCCTTAACTACAATCCACATCTAAACCTAAAACAGGGACAAGTTTACTGAATAGGGATGCTTGCTCTGATCATCGCAATATCAGCCATTTTGAAAATAGATGGCTTCTTATTTTTAAATAGCTTTAAGAACATTATGATCGACTAGAGTACGACTCAATGACATGTCAATAAAAAAGGGTCAGCACCCCCAAAAGTGAAAACACAATAACTAAAATTGAAATATCAAGAACCTAAATTGAACAACGAATAACCTAAACTCAACACCCCTAACCTAAATTGGAAAACCAATGACCTAAACTGAAACCACTACCTAAATTGAAAAAACCAACAATCTTAATTGAAAAACCAAGAGCCTAAATTGTAAAACCAATAACCTAAACTGAAAAACCATTAACGTAAATTGGGAAACCAACAACTTAAATTGAAAACAAACAACCTAAATCTAAAACACAAGAACCTAAATTGTAAAACCAATTACTTAAACTATTCCTACTTATTATTCAATCTTACCCCACACGGGCGCCTAGAGTATCCTCTGTGCAAAAGTCAGCGACACAAGTCCTCCTTTGCAGTTAGAGCCATCAATGCTTATAATTCTCTTCCCCTCAAAACCCGATCAGCATCGAATATTTATAGATTTAAAAAACTTTTATCTCATGAAAATCTATCTTGCTATTTACTATTTGATTGTAATTAATTATTCACATCTTCTGACTGTAATTCGCATGTCATGCCTTTTTTCAGAAATATATTCCTACATACATACATACACATACACCTAAATTAAACATAGAAGCTCTAGGAGCACGACTCACGAATAATCGATTGATAGAATATATAACACAAAACATGAAATACAGTCGAACTTGCATTAAAGACACCTTCATTAAGCGGACACAGACCCGCCGTGAGTGGACACCTCTTCTGGCTAACGTGGACAGCGAACGCCCTGTCCGTTTCCCTTGAATCTGTTGAATCTTTGTGGTTCAATTTCGAAATCCTTTTACAAGTGTTGTTTTTAGCCTATTTGCCGAGCAATCAGAGCAATTGCTCAGGTCCGTTCAGCCGTGTTATCTCGGCGAGCAAACATGTTTGTTTACACTTTACAGAAATCCTAGTGAGACGACAACAACGGCACTGCTATTATTGTCGCTCTTGAAGCGTGTCATGTCATGGTCAATTAACGCCCACAAAAGAACAACAGAAATTTCACACAAGGATGTTTATTAATTCACTGTATTTCCCTTCACTCTCGTGGAATGTTATTGCTCAACTTTTATCGAGTCACTGTCTTCCTATTGTCTTTCTTGCAAAGCAGCCTAGTCCGTGCAAGATAGATGATGTGAACTTGTGAAGAAAAAAAAACACTCCACTTTCCCCTCTAATAGCATAGACGTCATGTTTCCATGGTAACTGTGAGTCAAAAAACCTACACTCTGGAATGCAACCTGTATATCTAGCAATGGAGTCACAGATGGGAATAATATAGTGATGTTTTGTAAATCACAGAAGTGGGGGGACAGATGTAAAGTGGAGAATATGTAGGGGGTGAAGCCCCGCCCTTGCATGAAGGGCCCTTGGTGGGGGATCCGGGGCATGCTCATGCTCCCACAGGAAAAGTTTTGTAATATTTGCCATTCAAAAAATCTCTGAGTGAATTTCGTTCCCCGCATTCCCCCTACTAATCATCACTGTCATAATGTGGCTCCTGTTAACATTACCTCTGGTCCTAGGAATTCCTTCAAGGCAGATACATCTGATTCGTCAATGGATATCCTGTCCAGAGTTTCGCTGCACTGGACAACACCAGCAATTGGTTCTGTCACAAATGAAAATATTACAAGTCAAAGTATCCAGAAAAAGTAAACAATTCATAAGACTTATCCACACTGTGAACCAGACCATATAAAAAGTGCCCTTCTTATATGGTTTTCTACTCTGTTTTCTAATTCACATGGTTTTTCACATGGTGCTTGCTATTTCACATGAATTTTATTTTTTAAATGGCTTAAAAATTAAAATGATAGCCGATCTCTTTGTAGGATTACCGTCAACATGTCCACTTTCCATGAAGCGATTCATTTGCTCCATAAAAGCATCCTCATATGCTTGCTGCTTCTCAACAGAGCTTTGTCTTTCAATGGTAGCAAGGTCAAGGGGCGACTTCTCAACAATTTTTGCTTCAATAGATTCTACAAAGATAAATTGACAGAGTAGAAACATACAGCAATGATACTATGTAGTAATGTACTTTGACTTTAAGCAATAAAAACACTTTCCAATAATTTCAAACAGTGTCTTGTTAGGCATAGATATGTATAGAACAAGGACACACTTTCGCAAACTACTGTAAATATAACTGAGAAACATGCCGCTGGTTCCACAACAGGAAGAGATGGCAGAATTCTAAAGAGCGAATATGGTTGGTGATGCCAGATATTTATGCTGTAAGATGCAGCATAAATAACAGGAAATTTACAGCTTTTGACATGATGGGTTACAGATGGAAAAGAGGTGGCTTACAATTAGGTAGTAGTAACAAAACAATTCAAAAACATGTAGATCCATAACTGCATTCATTGAAGATTGACTAGAGATGTTCTTATTCACAAAAGTGCCCCAGCCTCAGCAAACAGAAATTAGTTCTTGCAGGAGGGTTGAATAGGAATGTTGTTAACTTTTTAGATGGAGATGATCGAGGTTTTGAAGTATGCGGAGGTCCAAAGAAATTTCAACGTAAAGGATGAGCAAAGTACACATTGATTAGATCCAACCAGGCCAGTTGGTGAGGTTTAATCCTGTCTCTGATACTCCACAGTGCACATAAACATGAAAAACTCATCATCATCATTTAATCATTCATTCCCCCAAAAAGAAACAAAAAACCACTAAACTGCAACCATTTTAACACCTTGACCATCACAGCATTCAGTATCATTGCAGACTTCAACATTCATACCTTTCCGCTTCTGATACTCTAGTCTAAAACAGAAAGAGAAAATGCATGCTTCCAATCTTACATCTTTCTCGCAACGCGGTGTTAATAAAGAGCTACTACATGGCAGCTGTGTTTGAGTTGAGTGTATTGCAATGTGGTAGCCTTTTACAAAACATTTCAAATAGCTTAAATAAGAGATCTAGAATACTTTAGTAGAGAAGTTGAAAATTCTCATCAAAGCTATCAAATTGAATGAGGTAAACTAATCGAAGAGGAACAAATTATATCTTGTCAAAAACTGTGCTTCATATAAACGCAGCTATGACAATATTTGGCAAAAATTCTTTCCAATTGAAATCATGGCAAAAATCTGCAGACAAGCAAAATACATCACACCCATGTTATTTCTCATCACATTATCACAAGAATATCTGAAGAATAACAGAAATGCTACAACGAAAAATCTTCAGAACTAAACAGACAATTTTCATCCCTGTGAAAGCACAATTTCATTCCAAGGAGCATTCGACAATTGTCAGTACAGTACGTCAACTTGTCACCACTGGAATGACAACATCAGATAGTCTGTTTGGAGTTTCAATAATAACTCTCACCCAAACTACATGGCAAGAGATTTAAATGATGTTCTATAATGGCAATTGACAGCGAGACAACTTACTGTCCAGTTTCAACCAACTGACTAATCTTGAGCTTTCCCTGCTCCTTCTCCTCCGCCATTTGAACTCTTTCTAGAATGTCTTCATATTGGAGCAGAAGATTATCAATTTTGTCCATTTGATCGCCAATCGCCACTGTTCATGCAAATATGACCATAAATTAAATAGAAATGAAAACAAATAATGTAAGATCATGCTCACACAGACATCGGCCCTGACCTTTCATGATACATCATTTCTCTATGGGTACAACTTTCTCAATGGCGGTAGCTCATAAACATAATGGCTCCTGAGCGGACTCATGATGTATGTAATTCGTTATAGGTTGCCAAAACTGAAAACGGCTTTTAAAATAAAAACTCAAAATCATTCCTCTATTTAATGGAGGTCTTTCTCGACAATATTTTCCTGAACTTTAGAATACGAATTGCCTTTCTTCTTACGCTACACACAAGAGAAAATTGTGCACATTGATCATGCGTCTGAGACACCTCTCTTGTTCTTGCACCAACACTGTCTTGTTGCTATGGAGATAAGATAGTTGATGATATTCTCAGCAGAGTCCAAGTCACGGGCATTGTGAAGTGCAATCACAGCTTGTGCAGATGGGTCCAAATGAGAATCGGTCATTCTTGACGGGTAGATCTTTTCCTCGCAAAGAAGAAATTTTTTGGTCTGTCACTGCTTATATCAACAATGACTGTATTGCAGCCAACACACCAAGTTAACAGAGAAAGTACATATCAAAGTGTTCTTTAAAAAAGCAGAAAGTTTGTTGACAAATTGTCTCTTTTTGTGCCTCAAATCACAACAGATCTTCAATCCTTAAACGCTCGGGACGAAACTGAAAACACACTTCCTCCAATTGATTGTTAAATAAGCAATTCATTAGCCCTTGATGCACTAGAATTGACCAAAATGAGTCACAAACAGCTTGAAATAGGCAAAATAGTGTACTGGAATGGTCCTACTCGATTGTTTTGCTTTTGCAACAACAAAAACTATGTGGTCTATGCTTCATGAAAATAGCCCACAATACGCCTAAGCAGCAGAACAAAGAAAGTCAAATACCTACCAACACTTGATTGGGCAATTTCGACAGAAGCAACAACATCTGGTAAAGCAGCGATGTTCTGGTGGAATTGATTGATAATTTGCTCCCACGTTTGCCATTGTTTTAAGATGGAAAATATCTTCTCATCGACAATCTATGAAGAAAAAAACAACAATTGTGAATATAGAAACCTGTTTTTGTGCAACAATTGAAAATTGGCATCATTCAAAAGTTGATCGCAGTGTGTCACGCGTCATATTGTGTCTGATTGTCTGTAGGCAGTACAGAAGCTGTGAATGTAAGTCACATGATGTGTTCATTGGGAAGTTGAAGGGGAAACATCTGCTAGAAAGTGTCATTTTGGGTTTATGAAGAGTGGCCTTCATACACAGGTGGCTGCTCTGTAGAGGTGGCCGCTAATACAGGTTTGAATATGTATGCCGCAAAATTGAATGAAAATCGTCTTGAAGCCATTTAATTGGAATGTATTGGAAATTATGCACCTGTACATAGTCTTTGATGCACATTTTGCACTGGCTACCGCATTTTACAGTTGAATTATGCGTTGAACAACTTGGATTACTCGTAGAAGCTAATTATGCTTGTTTTCAAAAATCAATACATAGCTGCTGTTGATGCTGCAGACCCTAATGACTCAATGAGTCAATGGTTGTCAGACAGAACGTTCGTTATAGATAGCTCACAAATTGTAGACCTACCCGCAACTACGAGAAAAAAGACATAACACTGGAGCAGATTTGTTGTTATATGTTATTGTTCGTAATGTTGGTCTATACTTATGGCCTAGCCTCATTGTATTGTTGCCTCATTTTATTATGCCTCCACGTTGTCACCATGGCCGTTTTAACAAGTAGGCACTCAAAGCACGTGCTTTAGGCGCTCAGTCTGGATAGGCCCTTCTCAATGTTAGTTCAAATATTCAAATTCAAAGTATAATGAGATCTAGTGCAGTGTGCAATCAACTGCAGAGTGCTACTGAGTTAATTTTCCCCAATTGGCTGTTGGTGCCAGAAACAACCAAACATTTGATGTGCCAATGGGTGAACATTCTAACAATAGTAAGTTTTGGGCTATTTAATTGCTAAAAATTAGGTCCCCTTGGGTAAAGTGCTATAGGCCCTCTTGATGCTTAAAACGGCACTTGTTATCACAGTGTGAGATCTAGGACGTGGCGGACTGACTGGCATTGTCGTTGATGTGTCTCCATGTTATAACAAGATTGAACTTACTGCCATCTGTAAAAATTGTAAAACTTACATAGTTCCGGCAGATTGTTATTATTTTGTTCTGGGTAGCAACAATTCAAGGAAGTAAAAATTCCAATGAATTTTGACTTGACAAATATTCAATCTTCCATCTTACTGACTATACTCACAGCCTACCATCATAATTCATAAGGAGACTCTCAAAAAGCTAGAAGACACTTGCAGGGCTCATATTTTCTTCTACTTTACTTGTATCTAATTATAGTCTATATTACATCCCTCGTGCTTACATCAGGCAATCCAAACATGAGTGGCCGTGTGGTAACACTTAAGTATACAGTCAAACCTGTATTAGCGGCCACCACTATTGAGCAGCCACCTGTGTATAAAGGCCACTCTTCATAATCCAAAAATGACCCTTTCTATAGAATTCTACCTAGACAAAAAGGCTGTTGTACGTCTTGTGTTAGTTAGATTTGTAAATCTAGGTGGCGTGTGCGTCTTATGTTTGTGAGTTCTGTAGAACTGGGTGGCGTGTATGTTTGTGGTGTCATACAAGGTGTCAAGTGTTGTGGCGTCGCAGTGTCATATGCGTTACGTGTTTTATTGTTCTGTTGTCAACATGTGTCAGCGGTAGTTCTGTATCGTCATGCATTGCGAATGTGTATTGCACGTGCTCTGAGGAGTAAAATCAGTGTTCTGAAAGTTCTTGGCGCGAAGGCACTCGCAGTGTTGTCGTCTCTGTCTCCTTCGCATCGAACCATAATCTTACAGCTATAAAGTTCATTTTCCTCGGATCTTAAAGGTAACTTAGACAGGTTTCACTGTAGAAATTATTGAAATTGCTGATTCATGTCTCACTTTACCTTATCGCAATTTCCCCTGGTTAGCATAAGCCTTCCCACATTACCAGCTCCCAATATAACGATACAGTGAAACCTCGTTAATATCACCGTGATGAGGGATGGAGATCAGGGATACAAATATAATCAAGGATTCTCGTTCATTACATCAATCTCAGAAGTACAATGGTTTGCAGAAATGTTTTATGTTTGTTGAGTGTCACAGACAACCAACTAACACAAGTATTTTGCATTCCTTAAATTACTAAATCATCCCTTTTACAAAGTTATCCAGATTTTCAATGTCCATCTCTTTGGAATAATTTTGATTTCGTATTTGACATGCTTGTACCAACTTCATACCTTCTTAGAAAATTATAAAACTATTTGCTTGCTTCCTATTACATCTTTGCACTTTAAAAACTGCCACATATGCAACTAGATAGATAGATAGATTTATTTTGATCACATTAACTGTAAAACAACATACAAGAGAGAAAATTAATTAAGTACAAAGTAAATAATGAATACAGTACATGATCAAGGTCATCCCGTAAGCAAAACTAAACTGTCTCTAAAAATTATTATCTGCTACTGTACTTTCTGTTATTTTTCTCTTTCATCTTTCTTACCCGGTATTGAATTCCTGATTTCATAATATTTCTATTCATTGCTTTTCACATTATAACTGTACATTTGGGCAATGGACATCCTAACCAAACAAGCACTTGTGCTTATGGGATGATCCTGACCCTGTATTCTTTCTTCACAACATACCGGTCCAGTGGTGGATTGACTACTTTATTTTTGTAGTTCGCTACAATTACAACTACTCATTAAAAATGAAAATGTAGTTCGCTACAACTACAACTACAAGAGAAATAAAGTAGTTAGCTACAACTATTCGCTACAACTCCCAGAAAGTAGCTAACTACTTCGCTACTGACTACTCTCATTTTCCTACAAAGTCAATCAGAAACAAGGATTTTGGCTTCTCATCATTATTCACAAAATATACGACTTGCTATGCAAACATGACTTCAATCACTGGTTACATCAGTGCACTTTTAAGTCTATTACATAGTTCTAGTGGGCAGTGCCAGTGTCACCTCAACTTTCAAGCCGTTTTAAGGAAAAACTGTCGCTTTTTATCACTTTTCACAAAATATACGACTTGTTACGTGAAAAAGACTTCAATCACTGGTTATATCATGCTACCATTAAGTCAATCAAAATCCTCAAATTTCAAGCCGTTTTCAGGAATCAGTGTGCTACAGTCTCGGAATTTGCAAAATCCAGATGCAAATGTATGTGGAAAAAGTAGCTGAAATGATTGTCCCAAATCAGAAAGTAGTTCGCTACAAACTACACTTCTTTAGTTAAAATGTAATTCGCTACAGCAGCAACTACGTTTTGAAAAATGTAGTCAAAACTACTTCGCTACAAAGAAAAGTAGTTCGCTACTTCCACCACTGCCGGTAACTTGTATTTAATAAACATTGTTTTTATGGTCGAATAGAAATTGACCTATCTATCTATTATTGGAGTGGCTTTTGCCACGAGGCAGACATGATCATAGCCTGGTGCAGAAGAAATTTTTTTATATAAAATATTATGTCTGTGAAATTGTACCAGCTTCAGTGCAGCTGTGATTGGCTGATCATCCTGTCCTTTCGGATCGGCTAATGCCTAGAAACAGTTTTTCAGCAGCCTGGCAAGTCCTTGTTTTCCAACGTGATCTGTCTGCAGAACCAATTAATGAGGTGTTGGATTTGCAAATGCAAACATTTTTGATAAAGGGAAGCTGATGTGATTTTTGTCCTGTCTCCATATCAACAGAGGGTATTTCTGTGGCATTTTCGGACAATAATAGATTCAAACTAATCGATCAAAGCACACTACTCTAAAGTTGGTAACTAATGGAGGAGCTTGCAGAAAAAATACAGACATAATATTTCACAGAAAAAATAGTTTGTCTGTCTGCAGGCTAACATGATCCCACAAAACGTGAGATATCAATCATGCTGCAACAAACAGTTATTGTAATCTTATACATGGCACCCCTAGAGCATTTTACTGTAACCACATTGTTGTAGCTTTCAAATGGCAAATATCAACTGCCTGTCAACCTCTGCTTTAGATGCATTCTCCGTGGTTGCATTGCGAAGTGAAATCCATTTCTTCTGGAAACTAAGAAATAAAGAGAAAAACAAGGCTTAAAAGAGAAAACAAATAATTTAGAGAAAGTAAACATCTGTAGGGTAAAATAGAGCCTATTTTCATGCTTAAGTTGCATAATTGTAGCAAGCTGTGAAAACAACAATCATAGAAAAGTCAGTAATAAACTGACTGATCATACAAAATGCTACAAGATTGTACAACAGAGTCATTTAAGCTTACTAGCTAGGACTGTGGTAGGTTCCCATCGGATATGCCTACATATTTAGCGGAAACATCAACTATCGCTGATGTTCACCTCGCGTCTGTGTTGCAACGTTGGAGTTTCAGAAGGGTGTTGGCGATGTCAGTCATAATTTTAGAACAAATAATAATATCTCAATCTGCTTTTATATCAACTTGAATTAAAAAGGTGCATCCAGTCAAAGCCCGTGGTCTGCACTATGAACCCAAAACTGTTTGAAAACCAGGTTAAAGCCATGTAAAAGGTGGAGCACCCTCTGAAAAATCATGTGAAATAGTTAACACCATATGAAAATGTCACGTTATGTGGAACCAAAGACAGAGATGAGACTGCTGTGATCAGCCACCAAGACTCTTATTCTAGCACTAGCTGGTCAGCGCTGCTAACGCAGCTGCGTCCAGCGTCGTTGCTTCGCATTTGGGCGGACGTTAGTTAGTCCTATACATATCACAGTTCTCCGCTTGCTACGCAACTTCAACCAGCTTCAGATGCTGCGCATTGTTTCTCAGCTGAGCTACGGCTCCAAAGAGACTGAAATCGATCCTTTCGAACTATTCGAGCGCAACACCATTCGAGCGCAACGGTTTGCAAAGGCAAGCATAGAAAACTGAAGGTACCCATACCACAGCGATAATTTCGACAAATTTCGTCAGACTTGCAGAAAACATAGCTCGGTTTCAAAGTGACCTTTTGAAAAACAGCTCCGTTAGATTTTGCACCAATTCGCATTGTTCAACTTTGACCTGGTCTGAGCGTTGGCGCTGTGCCGTGTGTTTTGAAAACCGTGCACAACCAGCGCCGTGTTGTTTCCAAAAAGTCGAGAATTTCGTACTTGCACATGAGTGGAAGGTGGCCGGTTTTGAACATACATACTAGGGTGGTTCAAAAAAAGTCGACTTTCGAAAAGTTATCGGGATCAAGACCAAAAAGTTGTGAAACAGGGTAAAAACGTTGCATGCAAAAGGAAATTCAATTCAAAGCACGTTTAGAACTCTCGAATCGTCGTTTTGTGTTCTGCCGCACAGCGACTTGAAC
>OFHS01006273.1:274-10336 GCA_900245855.1 Calvadosia cruxmelitensis | reverse complement strand
CGATGATTCGAGAGTTCTAAATGTGCTTCGAATTGATTTTCCTTTTGCATGCAACGTTTTTACCCTAATTCACAACTTTTTTGCGTTGATCCCGGTAACATTTTGAAAGTCGACTTTTTTTGAACCACCCTATTAGACATTGACGATCAAAGAACACACTTTTATTGAGAGGCAAGCATCAAGGATTTATACAATCAAACATGTATAGGTGGCCACCTCTATAGAGCAGCTACCTGTGTATAAAGGCCGCTTTTCATAACCCACAATAAAATTTCTATAGAAATCAACCTGGACAGAAAGGCCACCTGTCTATAAAGGTCAGTTTCCTCAGATCTCAGAGGTGGCCGTTATAGACAGGTTTCACTGTATAAACATCAAATCAAATCCTGCAGGCCAACTCATCGCGATGATACAAACAGATGTGTCTTGCTATCACGCAAAGGCGGTTACTTTGGGCTTCCTACCTGAAACCGCTTCATGGCTTTCTTCTCTGTAACGCCAACGTACTGTTGCTCAAGGGGAACAGGTCGAAAGCTATTGTCAAAATAGTAAAGTCCTTTTGACGTATCGACACGAAGAAAAGTAGCTACATCCTTGTAGTTTGGCAGAGTAGCACTCAGTCCAACCAAACGCACAAGCTCTTGTGTGCTTTCCATGTGACGAAGAGTTCTTGCAACAATTGTTTCTAAAACAGGTCCACGACCATCATGCAACAGATGAATTTCATCAATGATAATCAGCCGCACTAGCTGTGTATACGTTCTTTCTCCTGCTTTTCGGGTGATAATGTCCCACTTCTCTGGAGTGCAGACAATGATCTGTGTGTTGTCGATTTGCTCCTTGCTAAGCTGGTGGTCGCCAGTCAGCTCCGATACATTGAGTCCATATGAGCTAAGACGCTTGCCAAAATTCAAGACCATTTCGTGTACAAGTGATCGCATGGGGGCAATGTATATCACCTTGAACTCGTCTGTGTTGATCGTGCCATCCATGTTGATGTGCTTGCTCACTTCGCGCAATATCGTCAACAAAGCAACATTGGTTTTACCAGCTCCAGTAGGTGCGCAAAGGAGTAAGTTCTCATCCGTCTTCAAAGCCGACTCACACAAGCGACTTTGAATCCTATTCAGTGTGGGATATCCTTCAAAAGCGGCTTGTGCATATTTTGGAAGAGTGTTAATTGGCAATAATTCCTGAATACGAAATAGAAATGAGTTATAAATTCCAAGGGTAAACCAAACACGCAAGTGATCCATCTAACTATAGGCTAACAGTCAATCTCAGAGTTTCACTCATCAACACCATTAATTCTGCCCCGAAAGATGGTTAAATTGTGATAGAGTTCATCACCGATTGACATGGAAACTGTGATAGAGAAGCCACGGCTAATTCTAAAAATACCTCTCAAGAGTCAACGGCATACCTCGCCATCTTTCATAGGCTTCTGTTTGAGGGCAGGCACGTGTACTTCTTCATAACCTTTACGTTGCTTTCGGAAGGATCCATCTGGCAGCTGACATTTCTTGTTGGCCATCAAATGGCTGCCATCTTTGAAAGTAAGATCCTCCAAATCTAGCATATGTTTATCAACCCTACCCTGAGAATACAGAATGAAGATTATGAGAATCTGAGCCAATGAGACTTTCAATACAAACAGGGCAATTAATATCCTTGCTTTCTAAGATCCACTAACTCGTTCGATCGTGCGTATGATTACGAAAATACAATATAAAAGAGTTATACAATGACAAAGAGTCACAGCTCCAAAGGCAGCTGTTACAGCCAGTCCCGTGTAGGTTGGTCACGTGCAGCAATGCCGCGGAAGCCGTCTGGTGCTTTGTGTATGGGACAAGCCTCAATTACGTGCACAGCTGACTGTCCACTAACTAATCAAAAACTAAGCATTCCACAGTTTACAAATAAGTAAGCTCTCGTCGCGTTAACTATGAAGCTCATACCAACACTCCAGCTGCAACAACAAAATCATTTCAAAAATACTTCACACAAACTTACACTTTTTTCATCCATTTCAAGTGCCATCAAATCAGCGTCAACTCGGGATTTCCTTGCCTTTGCCTTCCGGGCACGCTCCTCCTACAGAACGAAAAGCAAACAGATAAGTCTGAGTACTAATTCCATTAAATGTATAACAGCAGTCAACTCAACAGAGCAGACCCATCTAATTTGGTCCCAGACCGCCCTTCTTTCACCAATACAGTGTATCAATATTTGAGAAGTTCAAAATCAGAATCCACTATATTGATTCAACATAAGTGTGCAGTTGTTATTTCGAGTTTCGTCATTCTGTGTGTAATGTCTGACAGTCGAAGAGAGTATGCTTGCCAGAACCTTGTACGTTTCAGGCTGCTTTGCCATGATCTAATGCCCATAGTTGTTGACAGATACTTTGCAATTGCTTTTCTTTACAATAAAACAAAGACAACCGCATAGACCCACGGGTTACCATAGTAACCGTGAGTCAAAAACTAGAAAAAGGCTACTTTTCTTTGCTTTGTCAATTTTGGTTTTCGCCATTGTAGAAAATCTGAATTAGTCCCGATGCTGTTATTGGAGTAGTTGACTGTTTATATAACTGCCACATGTTGATTTATAGCAATGTTTCAATACAGATCATGTGAGCAGTCAGCTAAAAACAATAATCTTCCTAATTGCGTAGCAATAAATGTGCACGCCAATACCTGAATGAGATCCTCTTGCTCTTGTTCAGATAGCTGATGAAGCACCTCGGCCAATGCTGGATCAGCAAGCATCTTTGCTTCCAATTCCTTCTTTTCTTTGCTCGATTGTGCAGTCGCAAGAAGCGTACAATAAAGAACTGGGAGTAAAGAAAAAGAGAGCACAGACGTGACCCATCATTCATAAAGGTTAGCTTTGAATGGGTCTTATCTTAGATGGCTACAAATTCTGAAACTTATGGCTCTGTTACAATTTCTTTACTTGACATGTGAGAAAACAATTTGCTCATACTCACTCCCAGAAAGTGAGATTCATCAACTCAGTGGCAATCTGGATGCGATTTCACTTTCCACAATCTAAATACTGTACAAGTGAATGTTGGAAAATGCCATTGAAAAGGGTTTATCCAAACTGAGGGTCTTTTATCACACACTCTGAGTGTCTACTGTGCAAAACAGCCCTGAACAGACACTGAAATGTACTCACAAATAATTGCATATCATCAGCCACAACAATGCAATGCCACTGCCTCCATGATGTACAGTCAGTAGATTGAAAAAGTGTGAAGTAGATTACAACATCAACTCAATTCAATCTTAATAATCTTTTGCCACAGTAAATGTACTTATGCTACTAACAACATTCACTTCTGGAAATTTCTTCCGCCACTATGGCTAATAATCTGAGACTTACTCATTCCCCTGAATTTCCGTAATGTTTTCACAATGGAAAACTTGTCGTGGCCAAGCGAGAGAACTAGTTTGTTTTCTAAATCTCTTTCATCTGCAGCATTCTAAAATTATAGACAGCACATAATTCTCATTTTGTCAACAAACAACAACGACGGAGGCAAGAGACAGCATGTCCACACTGCAAAGTCTAGTGGGCATCACACTGCCAGGCAGAGTGGTAAGTATGTAAGGTTTAATTAGCTTAAGTAGCCCCCTTCAAGTGATCCATTCAAGGCTCAAATACAGTCAAAATGGGTTTTAGAGGCCACCTCTATAGAGCAGCCACCTGTGAATAAAAGCCACTCTTTATAATTCCCGAATGACACTTTCTATAGAAATCAACCTGAACAGAAAGGCCACCTGTCTATAAAGGTAATTTTTCTCAGTTCCCAGAGGTGACCGTTATAGAGAGATTTCACTGTAATGTGTGCCAGCTTATTTGCTATCAGTCCCAGAAAATACCTCTCAACAATTAAACAGATTAGGGATGCTGTTAAACTCAATTTGGAGTTGTTACTCTGAGTAGCCATGTCAGACAGCAGAGAGCACCATGAGCTATGCGAAGCAATGGTGAAAAAGTCTGTCATAACAATCTTCCTCGTCAGTCAAACAAGAGACCATGAACACTGTCTCTCCAACAGAACATAGCGAGGTTACATCTCAGTCATTGATACGTATTGTGGATCCTGGTTTAAACTGTACCTGTAAGACTTCAAGTACTTCGCTTGCTTTCGACTGCGATAGCTGAGCATCGTTATAAAATTTATTAAGTTCTCGCTGTAGCCAATAAGCGTCAATGTCACGAGGATGAAGCACTCCAGAGGAATCCTTTTGATTTGATTTGTCTGATGGATCAAGCTGGCAAGAAAAAACAAAGCAACATTTAAATATAGAATAAAGGCAGAATTTACTTGGTTCAAATATCAAACAGCACGTTTCCAACTCACAACACCATGAAGTCTAGAATCCACTTCCGCTTCTACACCCTCGTCACCAGACATGTCATCTTCTTCTTTGATTTCATCAACTTCTTTATCCTGAAAGAGCACACGCATCAAACCACGATGCATTAAATACATTCCCAAAGGCTACTGTATCTCTAATTGATGCTACAGAAAAGCTCTCAAGAGTTGGCAAAGCAGTCTTGATCAAAAAACGTTTTCCACCAAGTGTCATTCAATGACTCTCCATATTGAAGACAGTCAAATTCAATTTACAAGCAAGAAATTACAGGGGCATTGACAAATTTCCTTAAAAGCTAAGATAAACCCAATGAATGTTAGAACATAACAGTTCAACACTTGCCAGGTAGTAGCATAGGAAACTTCAAAAATATTGCTTCCAATTGCAAATGCAGTCCGGCATTTTGAAGCTTTTTTGCAGCCCAAGACATTCTGGTTGCGGAAAACATACATATTTTGAACTCAAAACATTTTGTGGTGAATTTGCCTTACACTTTGAGGAATTCACGCCTGTGCAATTATCAGCCCTAAATTGCAGATTACCAGCATCAAATATAAATACTCCAAGTACGTTACTTTAATTTCGTACCTCTTCCTCGTCTTCGTCAAATTGCACAGCAACGCCATAGTTCTCGTCAATCATGTCCTCTAGAAACAGTAGAAAGAAAGCTCAACAGCATGGCAGAAACAAGTCTTAAATGCAACAGATACCAAAGTTGTACAAGCATGGGATAGCCAAGTTGTAAGTCAGGTGTTATTGTGATGAGCACAGATGACAATAAGGAGATGTAAATAATTGAGATTGTAAACAAAGAGATCTTGATTCTGTATTGCAATAGATGTAACCCATTTCCTTCTTATATTTCAACTGTCTAGGCAATTCAGTAACCACTTCGACCACGGAACAAAGCACTCACATCAATTCCGAAGACAATGCCAACCTTTTCCTACTTCCTTAGCTTCCCTTTTTGCAACAGTATTGTTAGAGCTAGGTTGCCAATCAGACTATGCTTTGTTCCCAATTTCTAAATGGACACTAGGACTGCTAAGGCATGGGCATGCTGGCAGATTAATCAAAAATGTGTAAGTGATCACTTTCCTCTGACCCTAATTGCAGTTTGTTTGCTTGCTGTTAGCTTGAACGTCGCCTAATGCTTGTTGTCTGTTTGTGCTATAGAAAACTTGTAAAATAGCACACAAGTCTTGCTTGTGCTCCCTTTGTTGCCATTGCATCAATACAATGAACTAGCAAAGCGGGATAGCTACCACAGAGCTAAGCGGACATACCATCACCCCCGGCATCTTTATCCATCGCGTAATCTGTTATCTTTTTACCAAGATTCACCAGCAATGCATAGCGTTCATCTTGCATGCCTCCAAGAAGAGCGACGATTTCTTTGTTCCGTTCTCGATCCTGCACATTGAAATCAAAGCCATTCTCAGATTTAAATGCCAGGAAAACAAGAGTACAACAACAATTGTCGCTAACAAATTCACACATACAAGGGTGGTTTTAGATCACTGTTATCTGTTGGCACCTGACCATATAACAATCTGCTGAAATAACAGGAGCCACTCAAATCCAACAGTGAGGCCATATTATGGAAAACTTCTTGAGATCTAATATCATCTCAAAGAAGTGTTGAGGTTAACTGAACACACAAAGCAATCCCCTACGTAAAGGATATTTGATGATAAAAATCCACACCATGACCTTGAGACACTTAAAGTGATGCGTTACTAATGCCCCAATAGCAGCAATGCCTGGTGATCATATCTATATTGTACGACAATCACCTTCAGCCGGTCGTCTTTCAAGGTAGCAAGGACTTCATCAGCAGCACCACACAAAATGTCCCTCGGCTATAAGCAGAAATACAAAACGGTATTCTACCACTACCAAGAGTCAAAATCTACAAAATCCTGCAATAAGTCAGCATTTTATGAATGAGGTTGTTCTCAACCTTAGCTCTATTTGCTTGAGTATAACTAACTCCTATCAGACACTGATGATAAATGCAGTGCTCTTTGCCATAGTACATAACCTATATTCAAACATGTATGCTTCATTTGATAGTTCCCTTGGCTTTATACATCAACTATATCCAAAAAGGCTGATATACAGAAGTGTGATTTGCAGAAGACTGCATGCAAAATGCTGATATGCAGAGTTCGCATATGGGTCTCCTAAACTACTTACCTGGTCGCCAATTGCTGCTTGGATGAAGCTTAGGAGAACTTCGTATGTTTGCTTTGTTTCTCTTGTCTTTGGACGGTAGTAGACGCCCGACAAATCATCCACATTATCCGAAAGCAAGCTTCCTTTCTTGCTGTAACTAACATCTGTATCTTTTTCTGAGCGCTTTACTCGCCTGAAGTGAGAAGAACAGGAGGTCACTTCAAATTGAAACTAAGAACAAAAATTGGTTACAATGATCAAGCTCCGATTTAAGGCATTGTTCTTCGACAGAAGCAACAGTCTCTTCTATTCCAAATGGAAAGCCTGCCTATAAACATTTTTCTCGCCAAAACAATAGAGTCTGCGCAATCAACATCAAAGAGTTCTTTGCGCCAGAAACTGCCACTCACACCGCCGCATCAAGTTTGAAGGCTACTATCGTTCACTTGTGATCTACCGAATAGCAATAAGTCATTGTCATATTCATACTTTGCCTTCTTTTCTTCAATCCCAGGTGGTTTTGACCTCAGTGATTTGTCTCCCATCTTGGTTCCTTTGAGGTGCCCAACCAAAGATAGAACTTCACCAGTCGGCTCATCTCTTGCTCTCTTTTCGATCAATGTGATATCGGCTTGCAAGACAAGATTTGAATTCTAAAAAGAGCAAGTTACACTGGGTTATGTTTCACAAATTTTGTATCGGCAACCTTCTTCCTGTTCATCAGAAGTTGACATAGTGTATGCAATAGCCTACGCTAGACAATACTTTAGACCTACTTTATGCTCTTTATCTTTATTTTAGAGTTGTAGGCTATTTCGTGAAATAATTGTGAGTTGTGACAATGTTAGGCTAGCCTTTTACCTAGAGAAAGTTCCACTTTGTGTCAAATTCTTCTCAATAAACATGCCCTCTAATCGGTGGGTTAATAACTTCATTCACAGTTACACAAACCAACGCATTCGAGCCAAGAGAACTCACCGCCTTGTATTCATATTGAAGGGATCTGGCCGTCGCGTCAGCCATGGCGGTAAATCGACCTCAATAGAGTACGAAATAAGGTATATATTTATTGAACTCTACTTTTAAGCCACTTCTGGCTTATAAACGCTTTAAATTGTGCATAACCAACGACCTTTACTGGCGAACCATCACAACCTCGCCATCCTTGGATCTGCCATTTTGGTATCACGTTGATGGATCGTCGAAGCGCGCATGCGATTTTGAATGAGATTGCCCCAGTCTCCTTCATTTACACGCGGTTGACAAGATGGCGCTTGTTGACTTGTAGTTGTGAATCAGAGTTAACTTACTTAGCAATGGATCAAACACTGGAGACAACTCTAAAGAAAATGGTATCACAACGCAAGAGTGATATTGAATGCCAAGAGTTGACTGACACTGTTTCTCAGCTAGATCAAAAGCTAGAGCATGACGTGAAGCTCGTTTGTGACGAAGCTTTCAGAGAAGAATTGCAAAAGCTGTTCTCAAGCAATGATGATCCTGCGACATCTAAAGTCAACTCCCTTATTACTTATGCGATTACAGTTGCTCAGCAAGGACTCACTTCCACCAACATGCCTATTGCATTGCTAGGAGATGCATTTGAGTTGTACACTCTTAAACAATGCGAGCAATTGTTCGCCTTCGTGGAAGACAACGTGCCAACATGGACGCAGTCGCCATTTTACAACTCAGGGAAGAATACTCTCTTGAGAATGTGCAACGATCTGCTTCGACGTTTATCTAAGTCACAGAAGACTGTATTTTGTGGCAGAATCCAAATGTTCCTTGCCAGGCTTTTCCCCTTGGAAGAGAAATCTGCTCTGAACTTAGCAAGCCACTTCAATTTGGAAAACGTTACAATGTTTAAAAAATCTCCCCTAGAAAGTGATACAAATGATGATAAAAAGGACGATAAAAGCTCTGCTGCGCCTGTCGACTTTGGCTTGTACATTAAGTTTTGGTCATTGCAGGATTACTTTCGCAATCCAGTGAAATGTTTCAAGATTTTAGATTGGAAGATGATGAAGCAGTGTGTGAGCCAGGTAATATGATAATAGTTTTGTAAACAATTTGAGAAAAAATGGGTCTTTCTAATGATGGATTTGTATTGTTTCATGCAGAACCAACAGCACCAGTATTGAGTAATGCGTATTGCATTGTGAATTAATCTGTTTCAATGCTTTTTTGTTGTAGATTTTAAAAGTATTTGAAGATCAGAAAATTGAATATGTGAAGAGGAAAAGAAGAAGATCTCAGAGCTCGATAGATGTCACTCTGAGTGACGTGATGAGAGATAGCGATATATCACAATACTTCCCAAAGTTCTTGACTAATGAGAAACTAATGGACTTGCAGCTGAGTGACAGCAACTTCAGACGACACATTCTCGCTCAGATGCTGGTGCTGTTCCAATATTTGACAGGAAATGTTAAATTTAAGCAGTCGGCCCAGGTCTTGAATGATCAGCAGTTATCTTGGATTGACGATGCTACAGCAAAGGTTTACCAGTCATTGCGAGAATGTCCTCCAGATGGAGACGTTTTTGCAAGCAGTGTCAAACACTTCTTAGCGAGAGAAGAGAATTGGATTACATGGAAGAATGACGGATGCCCTAGTTTTGTGAAGACATCACAGTCTGAAGATCCCACGGAGGAAGAACCAACAGACCCACCAAAAAAAGTCAGAAGGAAAAGCGTCGGTGAGGATTTAATTGATACTGCAAATCGTAAAGCTGATCTTGGTAATGCCGAACTGAGTCGCTTGTGGAACATTTGCCCGGACAACTTAGAATCATGCAAAGCTGAAAGTCGTGAAAAGTTTCTGCCGCTGATGAAAGAGTTTTTTGCTGAGGCCATTGAGCAGGCTGATCCCGATGCGCAAATTGATGATGAGTATAAGGTCATTAATAAAAGTAGTTTTGGATGGCATGCTCTACGTTTGATGGCTCGACGCAGCCATCATTTCTTCACAGCCAGCAATCAACCGTTCAAGCCTATTCCTGAGTACCTCGGTCATTTTGTCAGTCTCTTGGCTAAGGAGTCTCCATCTACGCAACCCACATCGGACAAATGAGCAGATATTGAAGTGCTTTCCAGAATAACTATTTGACAAGACAGCTCCAACTTGTTAAGTGGATTATATTTGTAGCGTGTGACTTGTCTAACAGTTTCATAAAGTACATTGTATTAGTGTTGTCTTGTTTCAAAGGGGTTTGATTATTTATTGTCTATTTCCTAAACGGCTCTTAGATGAAGTCCTTAAGGAGTCAATAATTTCATTCTGGACTATAATCTATACGCCTACTAGCGTCAGTCAAGCATAAAATCCCAAAGAGCTTACTCGTAGAATAAGAATTCAGTCTCCAAATTGCGTATGGGCCATTCCACGCCAAATCACTCAAGATTGACCCTCACCCTCTTAGATTCTTTTCAAACTTCATGGAGCACAAGATACAATCATAACTAAGAGAATTCCAAAATATTATTTCAAA
>OFHS01006271.1:0-10337 GCA_900245855.1 Calvadosia cruxmelitensis | reverse complement strand
AAATTACTCCAAAAGTAACTTGTAACGTGTAACGCGTTACATTTTGTAACGAGTACCCACATCCCTGATTATTATTATCATTATTATTGTACTTAGATAATATATCCAGTGATGACAGTGCACAATAATGTAAGTGTCAGTTCATATTCTCTCTGCCATGAAATAATACTGTTCCTTCAAATTGTATTTTACGAACAAAACGTTGCCAATAATGCGTAATTTTGTGAAATGATTGACAGTAAAGCTTAAAATTTTGTGGCCTTTGCCCCTAGACTTTACCAGGGTTCTAAGTACTGTTGATTCCGAGACCCCAGTTGTTGAGGCAAAGGTCTTGGTTTCTTGGCCCCTCCCATGACCTGTTTCTGGATTCACTACTGTAACTCACTGCTGTATGTTTAATCTTGATATGCAATAGTTATTCCTTGAAGTTGTTATTGTCCGTAGGGGATCCAGTCTACCAAATGCTTGAATTAAAACTGGCCATGTATGTTGACTTTCCACAAAGAATGCCTCCTGGTGTTTTCGTGACAAGCGCGGACACGTTGGAACTGTATGTGTTGGATGGGGAATGGTCGTTTCACAACCCAGGATTCACAGCCCTTGCACATCCATCTCCTATTGAGATTGGCACCACGCATGGCGTATTTGTGCTACAGAAAGACTTAGAAGCTTCTCTCGGAACTAAGGTATGCCTATTATCTTTTGATGTTTTTATTGCATTTTCTGATGATTTCAAACCATTACAAGTCATAGACCGTGGCGTCAATATTGATGTACACCTAAGACAACTAGATATGTTGTTTTTTATTAATGACGTGGAATTGTTTTCAGCTTAGTGGAGTTATTGAATATCTTCCGCTTTGATTTCAATGTGCTCATTCGCCTGTATTTATATTTTTGCTGTAGGTATGTACGTCTGCATCCGTTAGCCAATGCAAACGATTTCTCCACAAACCCACTAAAGAACTGATGCAAGATGTCGGAGCAGTTTTCCAAATCCATCAGAAAGATTTTGTGTACTCGGACAGTGCTTATTTCATGACTTACGAGACGGCCATGATGCTTGAAAATTGGTACTCAAACAACAAACCACTGACCTGTGAAATCGATGCATATGGAGACTTCTTGCAAGCACTTGGGAAAGAACGCAGCAGTGACTACTGCCAGAATTCAAGCAATGTGACATTTATCTTACCATCACTGATGGAAACGCGAACAAAAATATACGATTTGCTGAAAGAACAAGAAATTCACGCTCTCAAACTTGATCAGTCAAAATTCTATCACATTGGAACGACTCTTGAGTACATTGATTCGTTCTGTAATGACCCAGTTTTCAGGTAGGATGGGCCTTCAAACAATAAACAATTTTTCTGTACCCTATTTTGCGTGTCTAGTAGACTGGAGTAGAAGTTCTATTAATTAACACCGCCTGCGTCTTCATCATGATACACTTTCAAACATTTCGAAAGAGACACACCAGTAAAATAATTAAAATTTACAATTTATCATTTCATAGCCCACTCTTAAAATTTTGTGGTAGTGGATTAAAAGTTCAACGCGTTGCATATGTTATATAGAAATTTACAATCGAGAGGCAAGCGCCAAGGCTGAGGCACAGGACATGTGACCAAATCGTGGGGTGACGTGCGTCTTAAGACAAGTGGATCTCTATTAGTATTTAACAATTGTTGTATATAAACAGTACAGTCAAACCTGTATCAGCGGCCACCTCTATAGAGCAGCCACCTGTGTATAAAGGCCACTCTTCATAGCCCCAAAATTACACTTTCTATAGAAATCAACCTGGACAGAAAGGCCACCTGTCTGTAAAGGTCATTTCTCTCAGGTCCCAGGGGTGACCGTTATAGACAGGTTTCACTGTACCGCGACATTTCCTTTGATTTTGTTATAATTATGGTCTATTGATTCAATTCTTGTATTTAATTGATTATATATTAGCTCTCAGAAGTAATGGAACTGTCATCATTTGGTTTATATGTTAGAAATGTAATTTATATCATTATATGTAAGTCAGATAAGAATCTTTTATATACTTGCATTTCTGACATACCAACTGCACTCTACATTGCATTTCTGTTTCGGATATAAACATTGCATTGGGCATAATCATTCTTTGCATGTAAACGCCGAAGTCAAAATTCGCCTCTTTAAAGCGTGTGTGTAGTGAGTCGATACTCCTGTACAGTGGTGAAAGCTAGACAGTGACCGTTACGTTATCTAATGAGATTGATGGCGCAAGGTACCATGTATCTATTAATTGGTAGACCTATAAAACTTCGAAACTATGATAAAACAAATGATACAACAATTCTGAATCATACTAATCACAGTTGGTAAATGATTACAGTCAAACCTGTATTAATGGCCACCTCTATAGAGCAGTCACCTGTGTATAAAGGCCACTCTTCATAACCCCAAAATGGCACTTTCTATAGAAATCAACTGGGACAGAAAGGCCACCTGTCTATAAAGGTCATTTTCCTCAAGTCCAACAGGTGGCCGCTCTAAACCGGTCCAGGTTTCACTGTACTTGAAGAGGCCAGGTCAATTTAATTGGATTAACAATTAACTAGTAATTGACAAGGGATTTCAGTTAATTGTATCCATATGCGGTATGCCATTTTTACGCCCTATCTCTGAATTTTGGTCTCTTTTAGCTACGAAATGGGCATGACGCACATCGCGGCTTCATCTCTTGGCAGCCAAATTGAATTCAATGCGTCATCCTGTGTGATAGGATCAAACGTTGAGGATTCCTGCAGAATTGGTGGCAATACTGTCATTGAGTACGCTGACATTGGTGCGGATAGTACGATTGGGTGTCACTGTATCGTCAGTAATGTCTGCGTACCTGCCTCATCTCGTGTGCCCGATGACTCTTTTCTTCATACAGTGACTGTTATGTCAGGTAGCGAGACACAATTTGTCACTGTTGTGTTTGGCATCAGAGATAATTTGAAAAAGGCAGCACCAGACTCGTCAGATCTGGATTCCCTGCTGTTTCGTGGATTTAAGATGGAGCAGTGTTTAAAACTATTGCAAATAGACCGTAAGGTGAGGCAACATTTCTCGACTGTCTGCCTCTTATGGGTAGTGTTATTGAAAGTTGAGATTGATGTTTGGTTCCACTGTGCATTCCGAACTACAGATGGGATGGAATGGGATGGGGTGTGGTGTGATGAATAAATCCATGTGTTGCGACATTTTGCTTCGATGCACCTGTTCACGACACCCTCACAATTTATGTTTTTGCTAAAGTAAGTCGAGGCCAACTTTGTGCTTTTAGCTCTGACGGTCTCTCTACTCTTTGGATAAGAAGTGCGAAGTACTTGCTTGTAATTTTATAGCAATCATGTTGAAACCAATGGCGCATGGCTGTTGCAAGGGTGCGTGTGAATTCCCGAATACGGTGCGGTTTTATTCATTCTGTGTTGTTGATTCGCAGGAACTCTGGTCTGCAGAATGCCCGCTCTACAATCTGTGGAATGCAAAGCTCTTTCCTTCTTTTTCAAATGCCGAGGACTCATTTGCATACGGCTGTGCAATGTTGTCCGCTGTGCAGGAAAATAAAATGATCGAAGAAACAACTTCAGCTGATAACCGATATGCCATGGGAGACATTTTACGAATGAAACATTTAAATGGAATTCTTGAAATGCGAAGGAAATTGAGCGAGAAGCTTCGACATGGATCATCGGAATCAGACTAGACTACAAACGCTTTTTGTATGTTATTGTGAGCATGAATCGAGAATGAATTTGTTACAATTTGTTATTTTTTAATTTGTTATGTGATTCAGTTATTTGTTATCAACATTAGATGTTGTGTTTATTGTACCAAATGGAGTGCACATCTTTATTTATATAATAGATTTAATTACAATTTTATTTGGTAAACGCGTAGTCCATGCTTCGAAGTGCACGAAATTGGAAAGAATTTGTTTCCGCGGCCATGTCTCTAAGAATCGTTGGCTGTGAAAGTTGTGATATTTGCCCGGCCGTATCGCTTATTGTAGAGTTAGATTATGTAGAACTTTTTGTGAGCCTGTGGACTTGTCAGAACGCTATGCATTAACCAGGGTGTTTATAAGACTGCGTTACTATATCATGACCATTCAGGCTAATTAAAAGATGAAGATTCGTGTCTGAGTAATTACTGGAATGAACCAAGCTGAACGACGCTTTTGAATGACTTCCCTCTTTATGGTTGTTCGACGACGTTTTCTTCTGTTGTTTTCTCTATACCGCATAAATAGTTATCATCCCATCCGTTTGGAAGGGTTGTCTCCTCCCATTTCAGGCATATATATCCTTGAGCTTCTAAATCATCACTACCGTTTGAACTCCAAGCAAATTGATAATAGGAATTGATGGGATGACAGAAATAATTGTTAGCACCCCATTCCACGTCGTCCTCTTCAATAATATGAACACATTGCATCCCTTCAATTGTTCCTACAAATAAAAGATTGAAAATTAAGGGAACGCTCATTATTTGTGCCCCTGGTTGGCACCGAAGAGAAGCAACATGTTTCAACTTTTTTTGTTTTACCCAACCTTCACGTAGCCAAGAATTAGAGCTTTACATGACACAGAAATCGATTAATCAGGATAGGAAGCGAAGTACCAGNGTTGAAGGTAGCATCCAAAAACTTATTACCCAACTTGCGGTGTTGCCAAAATTTGAGTTACCCATCCCGCCTCTCTTCGGTACCAACCCAGGGCATAAATAAGGAGCAGTCCCTAAGACATGTCAATTTCTGCCAATAGCTGACTACTTCAAATTTTGAAGACAACATGTTTCGCTGTTCTGTGTGTGCAGTTGATTGTTGTATATCCATTCAGCTTATATCATGGCTGTCATTCGACCCTTCGCTTACGATCGAAACATTAATTTGTTTCTATTTGGAGATCAACATTAAATATCTTAAGAGCATAGAATTTTAATTGAGGATTTATTGGGGTTTTTTCAAATGTGCCTCGGTCTTTTGCATACCGTTATGTGACATCCGAAATCCAGGCTCGACGTTTTCGTCGTTCCAGTTATTGGGTTTATCCCAACACAAGAAATTGTCATTCCAATGTTGCCGTGTCATCCAAATGCCAATTTGCATGCATTCATAAGAATTCCCTGGCCTACTCATTTTCCAACGGAAATCTGAAGGCCATCTTGGCCCAGCACAATTGCACTGGACTGAGTCACTGACAGAGCAGATGATTACACAGCCAAGACAGAAATATCTAAGCCATTCTAGCTCCCTTCTCATCTTGCCACTAAATCTTTTTAAGACGAATAGATTAGTGACGCTCTCTGGCAAGCAGCCATCTACTTCGTACATTGAGTGTCACGTCACATCTCTAGACCCAATGTACAATTCGGGTCAATGAAAGAAGCTCCACGCTGCACGTAAATTTCCGAATACGACTCCAAAGCTCGTTGCCCACTTGCAATAAACGTCAGCTTTTGCGGCAGTGTTCAGAGCTATCACTTCTTTGCCGACTTGCTTTCGTTTCGTCTCCCCGTTAGCAAATGAAATAGTAACATGCCTCAGAAAATGAACATAAACAAGTGTCTATATTAAATTTCTTGTTAATTTCGCATCTCTTGACAACATTCTCCGTTCTTGCCTCCACATCACAGCATCGATGCAAGTCAGAACAGAATCCAGCAGTTTCTAATAAACGCGCAGATGGAAAAGCTCTTTCACAACAATCAATCAACTTCAAGACCAGTTCTAATTGTTTTTGACAAGTTTGTGCAAATAACATTGCATAAATACCGCTTATTGCTGGGTTGTTTATTCCTGCGTTGTTATTCAATCAATTCAAAGTCATCAATATAAGTCACCTATAATGCGAACGATTATAATTGATACGATGGAAGGAAAAGGTAAACGCAAGATCGCTCCCATGACTTCTATAAACAAACGTATAACTTCGAAGCGTAACATCGCTTATAGCGTGATACAACAGGATGGAATGTAATGTAATCATTTGGCACTTTCTGTACATCGTAATATGTTGGGGCGAACATGATCAAATTTACAATAAAATTTTAAAAAATCATCATCGTCGTCATTTATTCAGAGCCTGATTATCCATCAGGCTATTTTACACAGGGCTGATGCGTGAATAACAGAACTAATATTTATAAGCTCAAAGAAGCTAGCATACACAATTAAACAGTAAGTGAGTATGAAAGGCAAAAATACATTTAAGTAAACATTGGAAGAAAAGATATGATGAAGGCAACAGAAGATCGTTGTCGTAATTAAAAATACTTCAAGACAAGTGCCTAATTAATCACACAAACAAAACATCTGATGTATGTTGATTATGAAAAGGAGACTACATTGGACTCTATGCAGGAGCAATCGGCACGCACCTTAAACCAACTTTAATCATCCACGTGGGGTCTAAGCCTTTATTATGTACATACTAACGGTCCTCTTATAATAGAACAGTGTCATGAAGCTAGCCCTACAAGAATCAAAGTTTCACTTGAAACTTATCATACATTAATTGGGCATAGTTCGGGGTAATTAGGGCTGCAGGAATCAATTCTGGGGGGACTAACTGCATGAAGTCACGGTTTGCGGTTCGACATTGACACAACCAAGCTGAACTGGCGCTACCATTTTATCTACAATCGTGTAGTCAGGGTACGGAACTCTTTGCCAGAAGAAGTGGTCTATTCCAAATCTTTATCTGCATTCAAATCTAGACTTGCGACACACACGGGTATCGCCCGTCCGTTGATGTTGACTTTTACATTTGCTCTAGGATTGATATAATAATATAGGATTTATCTATGATTTTATTTTAATCAATATTTTTACTATCTTTGTTTGAAGCTTGCGTAATTTAATAGAGGGGTAAACCGAAAAGCAACGAAGTTGTAAAAGTACTAGTAGATTGACCCTTACTAGTAATTACTTTGAAAATTGTAACTAGTTATTTTACAAAAGTGTAAGTAATTTAAATTATGCTTATTCAGTGAAAGTAACTAATTAAGTAGTTCATCCAAGCGAACCATTATCTCTTGGAGTAGTGATGAGCTAATTACTCTGTAGATCAATTATAGTTGCTTGATTAATTAAGATCTTTTGAGTTATCGTGTATATTGTTATAATCTGATCCGCTGTGATCTGTGCATGTGTGTGATCTGCGTAGATCTGAATGTGTTCTATATAGAACGTGAAGAGTAATCCAATGCAGAGCAACAGTGTCGATAGACGTCATTCAGGTATGAATGGGAAAATATCATTGAATTGTAATGTAGCAAGCTATACAATAACATTTTTGCACATGATTATTTCCAAAAAAGCTACTCTAGCCTTCAAGCAAAGGGTGCATCGATGTACGATGTTACCATTTGTTATGATTCATAAATCTACACTAGATGCTGGTGTTGCAGCCTAGAACAAAGCAATACGATATTGATAATGATTTAAAAGGTGGCGGATAGCAATTGTGCAAAATACAACTTGAGTTTTGCTGCAGAATGTGCTCTGTGGCTATGGACAAACGACTTCTGTGATCAATACTTGTGCTGCTTGGAGAATTCTTGAGAGGATGAAAAGAACCTCTTGCTTCATCGTTCTACAAAAATGTGAAATTCTCTTTATTTAATGGATGTATCCCAATAGGAGAATGGCTAATTAGTTTTCTTGGGTTTCTTGGCAATAAGAAAGACTGCGAATATACTTGTCGGCTGGGCCGGGAGTCGAACCCGGGACGCCTGATAGTTGTTGCCATGCATCGCATAACAGCTACGCATCGACAACAAATTTTCCAAATGAGATTTTAATACACACATCATTCAGACACCATTAATGGAACAAATACCTCTAGGCTTCGATCTGAACGACCTGTAAAATGCTGTAGATTTCCTTCCTCATTTTCAACAATACCGAACAATACCGTCAGTAGAATACCATTGTTTATCTGATTCTACCTTTGAAATTGTACGATCTCATTGTCACCCGGAACATAATACCTGACATGTAAATTAACTAAAATAGTTTAATATAATATACACACATATGATGGATAATAACATATTATGTTTTGTCGTGCCTCACATTTGTTCGTTGCATCAGCTGTTTTTATATAAGTCAATTCTTATCTATGGAAATAAAATACAGCTGCCCACGCACAACTATGTCCATGAGCAGGGGATTATCCCTCGCCATGATCATTGGTTTAAATTTAGCATTTAAGATTTAGATTCCCCAACTGTTCAGCACAACAAAAAGACGATTGGTATACAATAAACATAAATGGTGGTCACGTAGCCCTGATTTAAAACGTGGATCGCTTAGCGTGGATCGCTTATACAGTACGTGGACCGCTATGACAAGCTGTGCAATGGAAGGAGCTGGAAAAACTTTTCGTGATACCCATTGCATCAATCAGTTATTCAAGCAAGAGAACGATTTCGAACAGTCATTTTGATAAGCAAGTCTATAGACCCATTTAGATTATCAAGGGAAAATACTCAACGTTCGCCAGACTCTCCTCTATCGAAAGACAATTACCCACGCACTAGGTAAATTTCCATTCCGATGCTGCTGATAGTATATGAGCTAGGGAATCTTGAAACTTGAAGTCAAAGTCACGAGCACAAGCGAATCATGCTGAGCCAAGGTAGGCCACTTAATTTACCAGGGTTTAGTTCTAAAAAAGTAATTTTGGAGTACGTATACATTAATCTTGAAAGCAAATGACGCATCATTCCTGATTAACATACATATTTAAAATTCACAAAGTTGGTAGTTTTTCTTATCTGTTTTATGATTTATTAAAACTATTTAATTTCTCTTGCAAGTAATTGATTGTACAGCGTCTTAGGCTTAATTGAATACGAGAGAATATGATGAGGATAAATTGATAATGACGATGTCATTTTCCATTCCAGTTATCATTATTTCGGTCGTTATCCTGGGGCTAGGAAGTGAAATTGAAGCCGCATGGAGCTCCTACGAGCTTGAAATCATCAGCAGAATTGAAGAAAACATCAAGAATTTCAGGATCATGATTACGGAATCGAGGGCAGCATTGGTGAGCATCTCGAATCACTTTCCAACAACAAACACGTGCTATTCACGTCAATATCTGACCGAATAAACCATAACTGCATACGAGCTTACCCGTAATATTTCAATTGACGGCAATTTATTTATTCCCGCAGTTTGAAGGAATTTCCCCGCAATTGCAAGGAATTACCCCGAACGTTGTTCTTGTTCTTTTGAACATTAGACAATGACGGAGTGACGTATCTTTAGTGAAATAGAATTTTCCCCGCTAATAGAGTAAGCGCAGATTACACCCATTGTAGGAAAATCCAAATTCGGAAATCTGCTTCAGTTACTTAAATTCCAGTAGTTTAACTGTAGCCTTTTGTGGACTAGTTATTGTACTAGTGTTGAACGCTGCTGCTAAGACCTCTGTCAAGTAATTTAGGATGCTGAAAAGCAACATGGGATAATTTGTCGGTTGGCTGAACACGTAAGATTAAAAGTGAAAGCTCATTGACAAGGTTATCGATCAAAATAAATCCTTTCCTCTTACTATATGGTTCTAGTATTTTAAACTGTACTGTGCTAAAACTGTTTTTAAAATCTTGCTGCTTCATTCTATCCATGCCGACCCTGAAATGAGTTCGCGTGGCAGCAATATAATCCAGGAAGCGTGAATAAATCCTTTATATGTTCTTTCTTGCTATTTTGTGGGGTTTATCAATGGCTGCAAATATTCGAATGAGTTCATCAATTTCTAATAGTAATTAGGAGAATCAGCTGCTTTGGGCGTGGTGGGGTGAAATCCGAGTTTACTGGTCCGCTTATGGTTTCTATTATTTTCCATTGTGACTTGATTGAATGATTTTGATCAACGCTTTTTGTTATTCTCTACTGTATAGGTATTTATTGTCCTTTATTTTATTTTCCAGAATGTTACTCATGCGCAGCTCGATGCCCTTTTTGATTGCGTCCTGGTCAATCCCAGTTACACTCAGCTGCAGCCTGAGCGTTGGGAGGTATGATGATACCTCTGATTGAAACATGCAACTTTGAATCTACTGCGACGCCCATTAAGCTGTTGTTTCAAATGCACAGAAACATCTGAGACCCAGTTTAATATCAAAAGTATTCTTGTGCAGCATGCTTCAATATTTTGAAATAAATATAAACGCAAATCGATTTGTTGCTATAGATGATTTAATTGCATTGTTTAATGAAGTTTGGATGGCTTTTCTATTATCAGATCAGAACCCTGGTGAAGTTCTTCATTGATGTTTACAGAACCATAAAA
>OFHS01006270.1:0-10338 GCA_900245855.1 Calvadosia cruxmelitensis | reverse complement strand
TAGTTGTTGACCAATTTATACAGTTATATTAAAACTGCATTTTATGCATTGATTCACCAATTCATAAAGACAATGACAAAGTCTATTGTCTTGAAATAGATTATTAATATCAATCTAAAGCTGTCATATGTGTTTCGCCGACAAGCAATGTCAAATATTTTCTGTGTTGCAGCTTAGGAATAGATTGTCAGTCTCACTCTGAGACAATAAAACATTTACATTGTAATTAATTAACTGGGAATCTCTATGACGTAAGAATTTTAACTAAAAAGAAATAGAAGCATGCTGTAATGACCGCAGCCAAGACACGTTGATTCAGGAACTGATGATATTTTTCGCAAGAGTCCAAGATGACATGCGATCACGTGACATCATGGAAGAGTAGCCAATCAGAGGACTACAACATGCATTGCTTACTGTGTCCAAGAAGGAGAACGTTATCCCGTTTACTTGAGTAGGACTACTTGATGTACACTGAAACCTGTCTATAACGGTCACCTTTGGGACCTGAAGAAATGACCTTTATAGACAGGTGGCCTTTCTGTCCAGGTTGATTTCTGTAGAAAGTATCATTTTAGGGTTATGAAGAGTGGCCTTTATACAGAGATGGCTGCTAATACAAGTTTGACTGTATTCAATTGTCCATTGGATTTACCTCGGGGGGGGAGGGGGGGGCGAAATACTCGGCCTACGGTGCAACATGTGGCAAAGAGTTTTGATGCTGTTGTCCTCTCTCCCGGGATTGGCGAAATAAATCATAACAAACAGAGAAGGAACGGAATGTTTGCCTACCATCGCCCTTTCAACAACAACACAGACGTTTTCTACATCCAGATTACAAATCTAACAATCACTCTGTCAGCTATATAGATAATAATCATTAAAATAGACATAATTATATAAAATAAAATATAGTAATTAGCTAATGATCTATCCCAGAGACCGGTTGTACAATCATATCCGAGAGTGTTACTCCCTACGTCACACGGTTCCTCTTTATCAGATGACAAGTGCTCCTACAAAGTGATAGCATCGTCTTCGCCATCCTTCTTAGCACTTGGGCCTTACTACTTTGAAACAAATTTCATTTTGAGCGTTCCTTTCCAGCAGCGACAGTGCTTCAGCTTGGTCCTCAGTAGCACCGCTTCATACACATGTGGTCACTTCTGAAGGCTGACCCTTTCTAAGCTGATGGTGATTTGATTGTACTGTATTCAGATGTCTTTATTTGGATATAAAATAAACCAAAAGAATACACGTGTAGCAGGCAGACAATGCCATGCACTTGAACTACACGGAGTGATGTTGATTACAAATACAGATATAATTAACTTTCTATAAACTCATTGAGTTGACGCTTAAAAGAGGAGAGTTTTCGAAGTAACTATGTTTGAGGGTAAGGAATTCCACAGTCTAATCACACGATTGTAGTAAAAGTTGTGCCTAGCATCCAGCTTTGCTGTGGCAACTGTGAACTGGACATTGTGACCACGAGTGCTTGTGTCACGAAGGACAATGTCTTGTGGAAATTTATTGATTTGGGTCCTGTTGATTACGTTCAAGAATTATTCTTTGAATGCAACAGGAAGTGTTATTTTATTAGTACCCTGATGATGACGTGATCACCAGATGTGATGTCTGTGAAACCTCACCATACCAATTGCAGTCAAGATGATTTGAACCATCGACTTACACTGAAATGTACTTGTTTCCAATGTGGTAATTTGAGCTAATGTGAACACTTTGACCACAATAACCTTCAATTGATTTGAAAATTGACAACACTCATTTGCAACTCAGCGGGCGGGCATCTGGACTACTGCCGATCAATTTGAAATGTCTTTCAATTAATGTACATTGGAACTTGTCTACAACGGTCACCTCTTGGACCTGAGAAAAATGACCTTTGTAGACAGGTGGCCTTTCTTCTGTCCAATTTGATTTCTATAGAAAATGTCAAAATTGGGGTTAAGAAGAGTGGTCTTTATACACAGGTGACTGCTCTGTAGAGGTGGCCGCAAATACAGGTTTGACTGTACTGGGTGCGAGGGATAATGGATTACAAAATTCTGAATTCTTCCTTTCTTTCTTTCTTTCTTGACGCTAATAACTCAAGTTATCTGAAAGGCACCTATTTTTCACTTCGGTGTTTCCTATTTCCTTCCTTGTACTTTTATGGGTATTGTTTGGTTTGGGTCCCGTTTCCATACCTCGGACTAACAACCATTGAAGACGTACAGAATAGCACGAGAGCGTACAACATCGAGGTACAAGGATAAAAATAGGTACATTCCTGATACCTTTCTTTCTGAACACTAATCAAACACATGATTTGTAAATATTCAAAAGTTTAATGAGTTATCGAAGTATGCCGCATGCCTTACGTCACTGAAACGATCGTTACGAGAGAAATACACAAGTAAGCGTCCAAGACGAACGGACGTCGAGGGAGCGTCGGCGTGATATGACCAGTATAAAAACAAACGACGTATCGCTACGTCAACACACGAGGACGCTAGGACGTCACGTCGTTTGGTCGTCGCGTGTCTTTTAGGACATTACTTAGTAGCTTAATATCTTAACATGGCGTTTGTTTAATAATATGGTCGATTATTCATGTTATTGAATTTTAGTCAGTCGCTCAATGAGTCTCTGCAATTGCAACTTCTGCTGAAGCAATTTCCAGTTCTCGATAGCGGATGAGCGTTGCTCCGTCGATAAATTATTTACTACTTCGGTAAGAGAGTAGTTTCGATCGGCAAGGTCTCGAACGAGCTTATCCGAATCGCCGGCCTTCCCTTCCAGATTTTTCAGCTACAATGAAGAATGAAACAAGAAACAAGACCTTTAGGGCACAACCAAATATAGCCAAGGCATATTACTCTTGAAGACATGACTGTTCGGTACCGACGAAATGGAAACTTATCTAACTTCATACTACCAATGCGAAAGTAGGGAAAAATAATTAAAAGTTGTTACCGTAATATAATACTTACTTACTTAGCTTGTGTAGCAGGCTGTGTTACTTCGGTGGACTTCGGTTATAAACAAATCGGATATAAGCAAACGCCGCTTTAAAAGTAAAAGTCAATCAATCACAAAGTTCCACGCCACATCTCATAATTACATTTCTAGGTCGGATCTATGCTGACGGGCACACTGAATGTCAAAACCACCTCCAATGCAAACGTTTATAACGGAAACACTGCATGTCATGCGTAATAGATTGATTTTCGTTTCATGATAATAAAACCTTTCTGCGGTTATTTTGAAATAGTTACTAAACAATGTCATAGAATACAATTTATTTTTTTAGTGTAAGGTACTTTCTTTATTTTGATATAAACGGATAACTTACAAAAGTAATTCTGGTAAAAATGTCTAATACAATACAATTAATTTCCAAAACATTGAAAACTATAAAATTACTCTAGAAATATTTACAATACTTACTACTAAACTTATTTATTAAGAAATAAAATATTGTGAATATTAAGAATACAAAATTGTGTGTTATTATCTAGCATTGTCGAGCTCTGCTTGTGGCGTTCAGTGACCTCACCTCGGTGTCGAGTTTGCCAGTGTAGCTTTCCAATGCATTTCTTGTTTCCTCAAGCCTGTTCTGCAGTGCTGTTTTATCCCTTTCCAATGTTCGTATTCTCTCCAGCTCTTCTGCGAGATTCGCATTTTCAGGGATGGTCGCTGGCGTTGTCAATGGAAACACACGTGATCTCAGACTGGCATCGTTCTCTGGTTGGATAGCCTCAATTTCAGAAGCAATTGAGCCATCAGCAAGGAGGGCGTTGACGAATGCGCGAGAAGATCTGCGTTCGTTCATGTCCCGATCTGGAGATATGGAAAAAATTCTTAAGTTTCATATGCGGGAAGCTAATTGAAATCTCGAATATTTTCAACATTTTCAACTACATTAGTCAGGAATTTGCAATTTTCAGGTTTGAGACATTACAGCTTTCTCATCACTAATGGAAGAGAGGTCGCAGTGAAATTCATTCTGCTGTGGTTTAAATTCAGCCTCCTTTTAATGGGAACCTGATGGAAGCCAATTCATCGCATGATGATCTTACCATTGCCTGTAGGTTCACTTCGAAGTGCTGTAATGATTTCCTCTGATTTTCTTAACTTCTCAGACAGTGAGTCCATCTCTTCGGCCTTTCTCGCTTGTGCCTCTTTGAGTCTCTCTGCTTGATGTTGTACGTCTCTCAGCTACAACGGATATAAAATAAATACCGGTTAATCAAAGGCTAGGACAAAGGACTTGAACACCTTAAGGTTGTTTTCTGAAGGTTTTTAATTTGATATCCGAAAAGAAATGCACAACCTGTAGATTGACATAGGGTCTACGAGGGCTGTTGTTTAATTGTAAGATCACGTTTTACTCAAATGAATTTCTAAGCATTAAGAGCTAAGAGTTACATGTTAATCAGTAAGCGCTAGGCGTTACGTTCCAAGCATTAAGCGCTATGCGTTACGTGTTGAGCGTTAAGCGTGGATGGTAAGCGTTATGTATTAAATGTTAAGCGTTAAGCCCTAAGCGATGCTGAACGTTAAGTGCCAAGTGCTACGTCCCAAGTGTTGAGTGCTACCTTTGAACCGTTAATTATACTCAAACAACACACAGCACATTGGAGAAGCTACCGAGGCCAAATATCCAATGTCCAGACTATATTATCTTGCATTATAATGAAACGAAAGACTCTACTAATCGGAATATCGTTTCAAGTTCTGTATAATTACAAAGAGGAAGCATGCAGAAATCCATAACCATTTTAGTTTAACCATTGGACTACAGTACAATGAAACTATTTCAAAGCGTAACGAAGAATTCTACTTAAATTTACGAGGTGGGCTAATGAATCACTTCCGTCTTACCAAGTCCTTTGATTTCTCCAGTTCATCTTTTAATGTTTCATTTTTTGTTTTGGATGAATCCAATTCGTTCTCTAGTTTATTTTTGTTTTTCTTTTCTTTTTCAAGTTTTTCCTGTGTTTTTTCAAGCTTCCACTCCAGATCTTTCACCCTTTTATCTAAGGCCGCATTCTCTTTTTCCATTGATCTGTAATCTTCTTCGTAATCCGTCATTGTATTGACAAGCTTCGTTTTGTCTTTCAAAAGTCCATCAATTCTGTCCAAATGATCGATGCTAAGAGACGGAGGGACTGGAGACGAACCACGAACAGGGGAAGGAGCCTGGAACAAAATGATTCACTTTAACATGAAAAACAAGTGAAAATATCCAAGAAGAACACTGACAGATTGCGCTACAGTAAAACCTATCTACAGTGTATAATGGCAACCTTCAGGACTTAAGAAACATAGATGCTCTACGAGCTGACTCACGGTGTTGGAATGTAAAGCAAATGTTTTGAAATATTAGGCATATTTGAATAAATTGATTAACGCCTGCAATAACGAAATTGAAAAAATAGTACTGAAAGATTCCAGCTCGTTTTGGTTTGTTGGTTTCAATCAGACACATTTGGTATCAACAAAACGGTAACTAATCAGCGCAGACAATGGTGTAAGTTTTTTTAATTCGAAGTAAACTCAATTTATACGGATTTTCGAAATCTTCAAGGATGAAATATAAAATAATATACTGTATCAATCCCGATTCCTGTTAACCTTTGTCAAAACCTTTACTACGATAGGTTCAGCGACTGATCAAAAGAATTCTGGAAATATTTGGGCGTAACTCTATTAAGAAGCAATATTTCTGCTAAAACGGCCTTAAAATTGCTTGGCCAGAGCGTTTCAAGTGATTTGTTTGGACAGTTCTGCAAGGTTGATTTCGATGGAAGCTGTCTTTCTGGGGTTATGAAGAGTGGCCTTTTTACACAGGTGGCTGCTCTATAGAGATGGCCGCAAATACAGGTTTGACTATATTGCCAAGATTCTAAACGACATTTATGCAGATTGTCTTACAAGTCTTGGCTTGATTCTATTGAACACTATACACGTATGTATGTCTTTGGTCAGATCTACGCATGGAGTATTAGCCGGCCATGGCATGCTGGATTACCATAGAAGGCTAAATATGATACCATGAAGAAACTGGCTACATTATAAGAAAATGCGGATTATCAATTTTTCTGAATTTATTATTAGTGATATGTAAATGTAAATGTCACTTTATTTAAGCCCAATAAGCAGATGGCTTGTCTCCCTTGGGACCCTTGATAATTAAAACCACAGAAGACAACGAATATACTGTACAGTATGTGTCGGATGGACCGGGAGTCGAACCCGGCACGCCTGACTGGCAACCACACGTACTAGCCTCTAGTACTTTCTATTATTATGATTATTACTGTAGCTACTTCCTGATCATCTTATTGAACCCAATATCAATATGCACTAATATCTTAGCCATCTTGTCATTTCCGTGTCGAAGGCGTTATCGAACTGTCCTCCTATATCATATATCATAGCAACCACTTACTAGTTGCGGTTGTGCGATGTTAGGTTGCTGCTTTCCTCTCTTCAGCTTATCCATGTCTTTCTGCATGGAAGAGATCTTATTCTCCAGACCCTTGACTGAATCTTCCAAAGTCCGTTTGTCGTTGATTAACGATTCAAAATGTCTCTTGCTCTGAGAATTAGAAATATGGAATTATAATTCTGCATTTAGAGTAAAGATAATAATAATAAAACTTATGATAGTTCGGAGCTTTCATAGCGCCATTTTCTAAAAGTTTCTCAATAGCGCATTGTAAATGTTTAAACTGCATTTACAAGTGTGGTTTTTAAATAAATTTAATATATAAAATGATGAACATGACAGTGAGCGTGTCAATTGCGCTAGCAGCATAATGCTGTCTCGTAGTTAGACGTTCTTGTCAGTAGACCATACGCATAAATAAAAGGTTAAAAGGGGTCAGGAGGAACGAAGGGTCAGATAATTAAGTAAAGATATTATATCAAGCTATTCGATGTGATCTAAGTAAATCGGAAGTTGTCTTAAGTTAATAGGTGTCTTTAATTTTGAATGCTGGTTAATTCCTAACTATAGGAGATTTTGTTCCTTGTCACAGCTAATAACAAGTGGTCGTTATATACAGGGAAAATATATTATGCGTCAAATCGACAGAAGATGATTACTGGATGGTTATTGGAATAGTATGATGGTAACCATGGAAGCTATCTTACATTTTCTTCCGCCATCTTGGCTGCATCTTCGATTGTTTTCCTTTCACGATAATCCTGAAAAAATATTAATGAATAAATTATTAATGAGGAATGGATTATTTGAGATTAATTAGGTGGCTTTAAATGAATTAGAATAATTAGTGCTTAGAATAATTATGATCTACATTCTACTGGTCACTATCGAAATAACGATGTAAAATGAGGACGCACTGTTTCTAGAAGGGTCCGTTCCAGTCGGGTCAGTACTAGTGCTCCTTTCGAGCTGATGTCATGTGGCTCTACACTCCAATTGAGAAATGGTATCTACTGAAGTTACGAGTGCTGTCTTTGATCCTTCTTGCACTTATCTTATACATTCAAATCTGTATTTAGCGGCCACATCTATAGAGAAACCACCTGTGTATAAAGGCCACTCTTCATAACCCCAAAATGACACTTTCGACAGAAATCGGCCTGGACGGAAATACCACCTGTCTAAAAAGGCCATTTTTCTCAGGCTCCAAACGTGACCGCTATAGACAGGTTTCGCTGTAGTAAGTTATCCCAATCTCATATTAACTTGTCACGAGAATGGATCCTGAATCTCAAGTGCGAAAATTATTCCAGGAATTTTCGTGTTTATTTATTCGAATTTTCACTGATCCAGATTTCCAAACTCAATTTGCCGTAAATAAATTGAAAGCCATTGCTATTGCAACCAAAATTAGTGGCAGCTAGATTTGTATATTTTATATGATGGTAATTTCGCTGCTTTATCTTACCCTTTCTTGTTTTTCCAATTCTTTGCGAAGTTCCTGCAGTTTCCTTTTCTCGTGTTCAATCTGTGCGTCGGGTTGTGCTATTCTTGGCTCGTCTTGTTTTCCCGTTCGATCTAATCCCATCCATGTGGGTGGAAATTGATTCCGACCGCTTTCCATTTTATTGCTCTGAATCATCTGCTTGAGATCGCCAATGGCTGATTTGAGACGCTCAATTTCTTGCTGGCCCTCGGCTTTTAACTGCTTCAGAGTACTATTGTTGTCTTCTAACGCACACAGTTTGATTTTTAATCCTTCGTTCTCTTTCTTAATTTCACCGATCATATTGTGGATTTTCTCCTTGTCGCTATCACGATCGCAATTATACTTTCGTTTCCAATCTTCCTCTTCCAATCTACGCGCTGTTTCGTTTAATTTGATTTGTTGATCAGTCAATGATTCTTGCAGATGTTTCGCTTTCAGTTTTCTTTCAACCTCTCTTTCGATCTCGTCTCTGCTTCGATCCAGATCTCTTTCCATTCGAAACTTGTCATCTGCTAGTTTTCTTTCTAGTTCTGCTTTATCTCTGGTGTACGATTCTCTTATGCGGTCCCGTTCAAGCTCTAGTTTCTCATCCATGAAATCCTTCTCCATTTTAATCTTTTCTCTCACCTCTGTTTTATATTCCGTCAGAAGACGATCGAATTCGTCTCTCAACCTCGGAGGCAGGTCGCTTCTGGTTACATACGAGCCTCCATCTGAAGTGACATTGCCTCGATTAGAATCTGGTGGCAATGGAAGGCGTCGAAGGCGCTCCATTTCATCTTTGATTCGGCTGAGCTCTTCTTTTAACATCAGATTCATCGCCTGAAGGTTGGCTTTCTCATGGTTCAAAGCCCTTTCCACATCCACTCTGAAGCTCGCTTCTTTCTGCAATCGTTCCTCCAATAATTCGATCTTTGCCTTGTATTGCTTCTCAAGCTTGTCCCTTTCCTCTTTCGCGCGTTGTTCTAATTCATTTTTCAGCTTCCCCAACCGCTCTTCAACATTAGCAAGCTCCTTTCCCCGACATTCTCTAAGCTCTTTCAACTGTTCGTCGTGTTTTGCAGTCAATCTACTGATCTCATTCTGATGAACAGCCTCCAGCTCATGCGTTTTTGATTTCACTTTAGCCTCGTATTCCGCTTCCATGTATGACTTTAGAGCCTCGTGTGTCTTCTTCATGTCTTCCTCCATGGTCATCTTCTCTTGCTTCGCTCCATTTTCCAAGGCCTCGATGGCTTCTCTTTTGGTCCGTTCAAGATTCTTCTTTTCTTCTTCGTGACTTTCTTTCATGCTGTTCATCTTCGTGTTGTACTTTGATTGAATTTCGATTCTTTCGCTATCAAGATGCTGCTCCAATTCTTCTCTTTCCGCTCGTACGATTTGCTCCCATTCATTCTTCTTCTCTTTAAAACCAACAAGAAGGCTTTGTATTTTATTGAGATAGTACTCTTCCATTGAATCCTTCTCTCGCTGGAAGATGCGAAGTAGCTCCTCTTTCAATGCGTTCTCGTCCTTCCAACCATTAGCATTCGCTTTGGTGAACGAGTACCTGTACACATCAGGATCGAAGCCTCCCAATGAAAACTGATCTTTCAATCGAGGTAGTGCCTTCCTACTCGTGAACCCTTCACTCGTATATCTGCCATCATGGCTAAAATGTACCGTTGGTTTTGGTTTAGACATCTCTGAAAGATTACAGAACCCTAAAAAGTAATCAAAACAATTAGATATCATTATTTGCCAGAGAAATCTGTTTTGTAGCTTTTTTTAAAAGTGATTCAGGAATATATTTATTTCATGCAATATTTGTAACTGAAAAATAAGTTTTACTTGCAACTACTAGATAGAAACTTAGCCTTGATAAAATCCATAACTCAAATAAATATTACAGTCATAACAGGTCTAATCTTACTACTATCAAATTTTATTGCTACAATATTTACATCATAATCTAAAAATGTAATTATTGTGTATTTATAGTGTTGTTATGTAGTTGTGTTAAAACGCAAGCGAATGTGAGGCAACACAAAGAACACACTCCAGAGTAGCGGTAGATTATAGCGTGTGTTTAGCGAGGCAGCTCGAGCTCAAGCGAATAATATTTAGACAGAGCACGTGGATATAAGACGAGTAACAATTGCGCATGTGCGGACAGGAGTGACGTTGACATTGATTAGCATAATTACGAATATACAACAGTAGTTATGCATTTTGACAACACCAGCAGTGCTGTTTTGAATATTTAAACAACTTGAGAGAAGAAAATTTGCTTATTTATATGTATTGGAATAATGTGAATTATAAAGTTGACATTGATTCACAGATTCTGTGGCCGCGACGCAAGACGGACGTGTTTTAGACCGCTCGTGTATACACCAGATTCGTGGCC